>JAFBJT010110703.1:11592-22307 GCA_016785325.1 Chascanopsetta lugubris | reverse complement strand
ACCCCCCCCTCCGCACACCAACCCTCCCTCCTTCCCGACCCCCCCCCCCCCCCCGCCCCCCTCTTCCCCGGCTGCTCCGTCTCTCTAGTCAATTTAACCTCGGGAGCTGTTTTGCTGAATAACTATTTCCACATTTACATATTCTATTGCCTGCTTACCTGCTTTGTTATGCAGGAACCCAGCAACACGATTAAATATTAAAATTAAGAGCGTGTGAGAGAGGATATGACACTTTTTTTTTTTTTTAGTCTGAACTTGAGGAATATCCTCTGAATCTTCATGAATGTAACCTATTTTGCTTTTCCTCACTTTTACACTTCAACGCTCTGTTGTGATGAAGGAAAATTACGAAGAGAAAACGGTCAAACATTCCGAAAACGACCAAAATCCATGGTTGCGTAATCTGCTCGGAGACTGTGGCAGCTTCAGGCGGAGCTGCAGAAGCTGAACCTTACACACTGCACCTTTAAAGGGCAGCGGGGGGGGGGGGCTCCTCTTTAAAGGGGGGGGGGGGGGGGGGGGGGGGGGTGTGTGGAAAAAGCCCAACCCTCATAAATCCAGCTGTTTCACGTGGACGACACACATGCGTGTATCCCATTCATCAGTCTGAATCCGGGGGGCTGTCGATACGAAGCACGTCTGGGCCTCGCGATGGAGCCGCTGACGTCTGGGGCAACGACGGCAACGACAGCGACGCCAGCAACGACAAAAAAACCTCGTGTTGCCTGAGCGATTGCGAGTGAGCTGCCCTCTCTCAGGGTTACGGGTTATTTCTCATGGCATCACATTTTGTTTGAGCACACACACGATACCATCCCCAACGAGTCGCCGCCTCTCTGGCGAGAGAGACCTTTGTGGGGCTGACGTCTACACAACATATTGATTTTGCAGGGATGCCCAGGTTTCCTTCAAAGGATGTATTTTTTTGTGTGTGTGTGTGTGTGTGTGTGTGTGAGTGTGAAATTGAAGCGAGACCGGCAGGATTCCTCCCTCCGTGGACGCGCTGTCAGTGTTTCAGGCGAGGTTATACTGTAAACATCCTTTCACACTCAGGTCGGCGTGGGCGTCGCGTTGCCGCTTCCCGCAGCCGCCTCTCTCGTCCTCGTGTCACAGAGGCGATGGGAGATACGGCGGATCTGTGTCTGCGTGCGTTTGGTGGCGCGCCGGCTGTTACCGTCGGCAGCACTCGCAGAGGGGCGCGGTACGAGACGCCGTCTGTAAAGTCTCGTGACACTTGTGAAAGTCAAACGCGCAGTGTCTGACAGGAGAGTCTGAGGCACGATGCAGTGGTGACTGTGCAGCACACGAGTGGAACCCGTGGCGAAAATCGTGGCCGTTCAATTTAATTGATTTCATTGTAAATTCAGGAAAAATGTCAGTACGTGATTGTTTTGTAATATTTCTTTTAAAGTGACAAAATCGCACACACTGCACCTTTAATGAGTAACGACGTGTCGTCCTACCGGCCCTTTGAGACTAACCATAGTGTTGATGTGGCCAACCCTGTTTGACAGCCCCTGCTGTACAGTATGCATGTGTGTGTGTGTGTGTGTGTGTGTGTGTGTGTGTCTAAATGACAGACTGGCATGACAGCTGATGTTACACTTTGTCTTTGTTTACCTTGAGAGCTGGCCTCAGCCGGACCCTTTAGATTGCCACTTATCACTCTTGGACACACACACACACACACACACACACACACACACACACACACACACACACACACACACACACACACACACACACACACACACACACACACACACTGGAGATTGATGGAGAGAGAGGAGGAAGGACAAGGAGACAGCAGAGCATGAGAGGAGAGAGAGGAGGCGAGGGACTGTCTGCACTTGTGGGGACACATCTGGTTGATCTGCTGCTCACAGGGAACCTGCTGCATCTCCACCTCCAAGTTCCCGTCTCCAACATTTGCCGTATAAGATCTGTGCACTGCGACTTCTCTGCGGCCTCCTGGTGCTGACAATCACTGCCGTGCAGAGCGGGTGCATCCATTTTTAGGGCGAGCTCTATCTAATGAGAGCATCGCTCAGTGGGGTAAATACTGAAGCACCAGCAAGGTCCGACAATCCCCATGAACTCCATCAAGCTGCACACACTCATGTATAAGTGTGTGTGTGTGTGTGTGTGTGTGTGTGTGTGTATTTGGGTCATGGATGAGGAGGCAATGACGATTTTTTAGTGTTGAGAATTGATTTTCTTTTATGCATTCAATAAATATAGACTCTCCAAATGTGCATTTTTTTTTTTTGCCATGTGCACGACAACGAAAAATGTCTCCTCTCCCCTTACACCCGTAACAATTCACTCATTTATGAATTCTTGTAAATATGGACAACAATCAAAAAATGCTGTATCGTGAAATTAGAATGAGAGAATTCCAGTATCCAGGACCAAACCACGGAGGCACGTGTAAGAAATCGAAATTGAACGTCCACTGGAGAAAGTGGTTAGGAAGTTGTTACCTCCAGCAACATGTTGAGAACAAATTCAAAATGAAGTGAGAGGAAAATGAAATGTAACATACATTGAAATATCCCCCGGCCCCAAATTGCCCCGGCTAATAACTGCACCGAATCCCTTTCCTCCAGAGAGTCATCCCGACCTTTACGCTTCCCCAAATTACAACTCCGTCGCCGGCCACAGTTCCAACTCTGTAATCAGAATATAATTGGAGGGGGAGCACCACTTCACTTCCTTAGCAGGGAACAGCGCACCAGCCTTCAGAGCTTCAAATTAAACCGTCCCTGCTGCACACTGTGTCTGATCAGCAGCGCTTTTCAAAGTAAAGGCGCACAAACAAAGCAGCGTGGGATCTGATTTAAAGATCATTATCAATTCCTCTCAGACGTCGGCGCATACTTCTCCGTCTCTCCTGCCTCAGGATTACTGCCACCTAGAGTCTGTGGGTGTGATCCTCATTAAAGGAGTTGACGCGCCCCCCGTTTCCCATTTCTTTCAGAGACACGGTGTTGATGAAACACATCGCAGCCGTTCTGAAGTCAGACGTTTGTTGTTTGGATTTGACGCCGTCGTTGGGAGCAGAATGGGATGGTGTTTCGGAACCGAAACAGTCGTGGAAGCACCACAACGCAGAGTGACGCTGAATGAACTGAACGTCCAAAGTAACAACTGTGACCCTTTAAACCGAAGCAGCGTCGCGTGGACAGAGAATTACTCAAACAAGTCAAACAAAGAAACAAATATAGAAAAATGTATAAATATAAGGAGCTTAGCAAATACAACTTTGAGGAGGTGGTAGAGATGGAACGGGTTTTACTGTTTGTTCTTACCATTCGCTGAGACTAAGAGTTTCTCTGCTACAGGTTGCAACACATGCACACACACACACACACGTAGACACACACACACACACACGTAGACACACACACACACACACACACTTGGCCCCATCAAAACAAGCCACAACAAGGCCAAGTCCAATCTGCTTGACTCTTCCCATCATGCACCCACCAGACACACAAGCTACAATTCCCCTTCACCCGCTCTCTTCTCGGGCCAGAATCAATGGCTGTCATGACTTCACTCTGCCGTTAGCATTGACATTTGTTGAGCCTTTACTTTCTTTTGTCATATCCCCCAAGGAGTTCACTGATGTCGGAGACAGATGAGAGACAGAGAGAGAGGGGGAGAGAGAGCGAGAGAGAGAGAGAGAGAGAGAGAGAGCAAGAGAGGATGGAAAATTGGAGTCTTTTGTTGTGTGAAGAAATAACACGATATATTTCTCTTACCTGGTTTCGAACAGACGCCGGCGAAGTGGAGGGGGAGGAACATGTAAAAGAAAGGAAGAAAGAAAGAAAGAAAGAGCTCGGGTTAGAGGAGTAGATTTATAAATACAGGGATGCATTAAATAAACATCGGTACGTGGTGGAAATGCATTTACTTTTGTTGTTTCTGTTTTCTCTCTTGAAAGTTGCATGGGCAGCCGAACGCCGGCAACATCAATACTGGGAGAGATCAAGCTCGCTCGCTCCCTCCCTCTCCCTCTCTCTCCCTCTCTCCCTCTCTCTCTCTCTCATACTAAGACCCCGTGCAAACGCACAGAAACGGCCTCACACCTCTTAAACCACCATCAGCAGATAGTGAGCTTCTCCTCCAACTTTGAAATCTCTGTGTCCTCCGGACAGAAAACAGGCCGGCGCCGCCGACACAGCACAAAGTACCTTAGTGAATAATGCAGAATCGGTGATTGTGAAATTCTAGCACGGCCACGTTATTGTTACTTTCTATCATGACAGATTCTGCAGGTTTGGCCCATTAGCCGGCGCTGGACAGATTGTGATTTACATTGTGCAGCCGTGCGTCACCGCACTCCCCAGCCTGGACACAGGGCTAATGGAGGCACACACACACACACACACACACACACACACACACACACACACACACACACACACACAAGCTTTTATTAGCTGTGAAATCCAATGGCATCAAATATTAAACACTTCATTATGGAGCGCTGCTTGTCTTGTTCCGCAGAAGAGCCACTTAAACCCACAACAGCCAGGAGAAAATAAAGAGGAAAGGAACACGCCACGACAGCCATAATTACTGGAAATCTATTTCATGAGATGTGTTTGTGATGGGAAATCGCCGCCAAGGATCCGTATGTGTGTGTGTGTGTGTGTGTGTGCGAGTGTGTGTTTGTGCATGCAAAAATGCCGTGCTTGCACTGGGTTAGCAACAATGCATGTTAATAATTAATCCTCATATCAAAATAGTTTCCTCAGCGGACGGAGAGGAGAGTGTTTAATAAAATGAAACGTTCCCATTACGTCCTCACATCACAGCCCGTTGAAGTCCGACTTTGCCGCTCAGGCCAGAGAGAGTGAAGGGGCGGGCGAGAGGGCGAGCGAGAGAGAGAGAGAGAGAGAGAGAGGGAGAGAGAGAGAATGACACAGGGAATTGGAGAGGAACCAGACAGGCGGTCGTCAGAGCGCGTGAGTGACAGCCCCGGCGACGACCTCTGAATGATTTATCCCCAGACATGCTTCTGTCTATCGGAGCATCCGAGGCCATTAGCATCACAGAAAGCATGGGGTGGGGACGGAGTGGAGCCTCGGCTCATCTGTCATTACTTAAAAGTTGACCCTCAGGACAGAGGCACATAAACGCTACGCCCATCCCATCGTCTTCCTCCTCCTCCTCCTCCTCCTCCTCCTCCTCCTCCTCCTCCTCCACCACTGTGCTCAGTCAGAGGAACAGGTTTTTGGTCCAAACCATCAAACGCCCTTTTCGCAGCATACAACTTTAATCAGTTGTAATCCGGTCCACCTCCACCATTTTATCATGGGGGCCCCCGAGGAACCGTGGTGGGCTTTGAAAAGCGGCGGGGCCCCGCGCTGGCTCCCAGGTGTTGATCGATTTTCATGGAGTTTTCTACGCAGCACCTGGTGTTTGTCGGCGGCAGCAGGGGTTAAAGCGCCACTCGGCAAAAAAATAAATAAAAAGGAAGCACAAAGACTGGGAACTTTGCGGCTCGCCTGCAATTAATACCGATGTTTTATTCATTAAAGGTGCCGTGTGTAAGATTCATTTTTGTCACTTGACAAACAATGACATTCTGACATTTTCGGGAAGTTATAATCACCTAAATATATTGTTCTTTTTCTATTAGCCTTAAAGGTGCAGTGTGTGAGATTTGGCGACATCTGGAGGTGAAGTTGCCTGTTGTATTCATCATCCATGGACGTGCAAAACATGGTTTGAGTTTCAATGACAACTGAAGTCGACCACAGGTTCTCCTGCGTTCTCGGGAGGGTGAGGTGATGGACACAACACCCGACTTCACCTCTAGATGTCACCAAATCCTACACACTGCACCTTTTATATGCTGAATTTGATGGAAAATAATTTTGGACTTTTAGCCTCGGAGAAAAGTGCAGCAAAGATTGAGATAGCAACCCCGGCAGCAGTGTGGGTGAGTAACCCATATTTCTCTCAAACGTACAAATGAAGGGAAACGGCACAGAGGAATAGAATGTGTTTACAGCCGGCTTGGATTTTAAAAGAAAGAGAGAGAGAGAGAGAGAGAGAGAGAGAGAGAGAGAGAGAGAGAGAGAGAGAGAGAGAGAGAGAGAGAGAGAGAGAGAGAGAGAGAGAGAGAAAGCACAATCGGGGCTTGGCTCATACATTTTCATCAATTCACCAATAAAGAGCAGATGCAAAGATTCATCAGGCCGATGTCAGGACTCGCTGACTGTCTTCGGCCTCCATCCATAAATAAGATGACATTCACCGACGGTACGCGCCAATGTTTATCTCGTGTGTTTGCACACACACTCACACACACACACACACACACACACAAACACACACACACACACACACACACACACACATCACGATATCGATCGGCTAATCCCGGACTGATATTTGATTGTTTATGGTCACGTTGCCTCCGTCTCCCTCTCACCGTCTCCCCCTTGTGTCCCCGACACAAGCGCACAGTAAACACCGTTAACAGGCATAAAGGCGGCTGTGGACACGGATGAGCACCAGGAGGAGCGGAGAGAACCAAGAACCCTCGTTACCGTCATTGTGACTTTTTACAGCAAACTGTTGTTTGAAGCTAAAAATTCCAATATTTCCGCCTGTATTCGAGTTTATCTTCATTTCGGTCAGGCCAACTTTTCCTGAACTTGACGGAGACAAACCCACTGCCCTCTCTATGTGCCGGTGTTACCCTGCAGGCGATGAACCACATCAGGGAAAGGGACATCGGACAGGGGAGGGGGGGGGGGGGGGTAATGTCTCTCCTGGACAAATCTGATGACAGAAATCTTCTTTAGGCAAAGTCTAGTGGGGGAGGGGAACATAGGGGGGGGGGGGGGGGGGGGGGGTGTAATGTCTCTCCTGGACAAATCTGATGACAGAAATCTTCTTTAGGCAAAGTCTACATGACGATTTTCTTTCTTTTTTATTAAATGCCTTTCAAAACGTTGATGTTCAAAAATATCCTTGTCCACACAGTAACATGGAATCTGAGTAAAAAAGCCGCAGTACATACGCCAGGTCAACAGGTGGTGGTGTGACTTTTCAATCGGACCCTTCACCTATTTCAAAGTAAAAGCCTCTTTGTGAATCCATTCATTCGTTTGAACGATGTTTCATATGATATTGTTTCCGGTGTTTAATCGCGTATATAGTCTGACGTCCTGATGATAACAACTCTTTATGTTGCAATCATGTATTCAGGGGAAAGGTTGCGTTTTAAAACCCCCACAAAACTAAATGACCTTTTAGTTTACTTTGACTTTTCTCAGTATGTTAATTGTTGTAAGCAGCATTTAGCCAATTATTTTTCAAATATGAATAATTTCTAAATGTATTCCTCTAAAACAGTCAAACTAATTAATCATGAAGAATAACGAAGAACAATTACTTCCCCACAAAAAGAATCTTTGACGTGCCTAAAAGGTTGAAGGTTGTTCTATAATTCATTATTCTAATGTGAGCCCTCTCAAGGTTGAGAAGTGAGATGAAGGGCTTTAAAAGAGTTCCCAATGAAGAGTACAAAGAAATAAACAAAGAAATAACAGCAGTATCAGCACAGAATGTTATAATCAACGCATCCCTAATTAAACAGCAATAGGATCAACAGCAAACTCTGCCCTGGGCCATGGCAGAGATGGAGGCAGTAGAGATAAAAGTGAAAAAGAGAGAGGAGAGGTACAGATGGAAGGAGAGAGACTATTCGAAAGAATTCAAACAGTGCAACGTGCTGCTTGTTCTCGTTCTAATCCGAAAACAGTGTTGGTGGGAATGAAAGATGGGGTTAAACTGAAGGATAGAGTATTTAGGATTGAATTAGCCTTGCCTCTCCTTGTTAGAGTGTGGGCCTGGGCTGACAGGTGGAGGGGGTGGAGAGGGGGGTGGAGGGGGCGGCAGGGAGGCTGACACACACACACACACACACACACACACACACACACGCATACATCCTCCCTCCATTGTGGCAGGTGACATCCCAGCCACGTGCAACAACAACATCAGGTGGGAGAGACGATATCTGCGCCGGCTTGTTTACAACCATCAGCCTCCCTGATTGAATGACTCCCCGTCAGACTGAATGCGCCTCTCTGAATCTGAATAGGAGCTCGGGCAAGTCTGGGACCCGATGATTTAAAGTGTCTCACAACGTGACGAAGGGGCTCAAATAAGCAGTAGTCCATTTTTAAAGGTGCAGTGTGCGAGATCTGGTGACATCTAGAGGTGAAGTTGCGTGTCGTATCATGACCTCGCCCGTCTGAGCATGCAGGAGAAAACAGACAAAAACTTCAGCTGTCATTCACTCAGAAGATGTTTGGTACGTCCACACTGGGCTAGTGTAAAAACATGGCGGCCCCCCGAAGAGAGGACCCGCTCCTCGTGTAAATATACATTAATGGGCTCATTTAAGGGTAATGGAGAAAAATAAGCCACTCAGGCCAGCATGTCATACCACTTTTTACCACAAGAGTGAGTTGTGAGCCACTCCAGTGCTCTGTCTGCCTCTCGTCCACACGAGCTATGGTTTGTTTGCTTATTTTCACAACTTTGATGTTCATCTGCAAAGAATATGTCACCATCAAGGGCATTTGAGTTATTTCCTGTACTCATTTCAAAGTAAAAGCCTTAAGTAAGTGTTCTTATACGCTTTATATTCCCGTCACATAACCAGAAATCGGATGCCTTCATTCAGTATGTTCTTGCTATCTAAGTTTGGCATGTACAGCCCAGTATTCCAGGAAGAACAGAGATTCCGCTGCTGCGCTAGCATTAATAAGCGCAAAGCATGAATAATTTTCACCGTGAGGCTTGCGAGGCTAGCGCCAACGGGCGGTTCGGGTAAGTCCGTCAAAGTATTCGTTGTGTCCGACATCTTTTTGTAGAAAACATCGACATGACCGGACCGCACGTTCTGAACGGAGCTACAACCACAACAACCCGCTTTCACAAATTCATGACCCAAGCCAAAGGACTCTGGCAGACTTTAAACAGTTTGTGTCAAACCACTTCACTCCGACGTGAACTCTACGGACAATTGGACCTGACCCGGGGCGGCAGTGGATTACGATGGTGCACTTCGATGAATAATTTGGACGCGGCCAATAATGAAGTCATAAACAGGCTTCATCCCAGGCCCCTCGGATCAGTTCGGAGCAGGCAGAGATAGCGGCCATTGATTTTCTCCATGGCCCTGGATGTTCTGTGGATCTCGCTCTGCTAGACTGTGCGTCGATACGGACGTGCCTCGCGTAGCCAATGGCACCTTTCAAAAGGTGGAGGCGGGAGGATGCGCGGGGCCTGTTTGTGTCCGGGGGTCATTCCGAAAGACGCTTCTTGCCCCCGGACAGGGTCGATGCTTAAACTTTGTTTCTTGAAGCCGATATCCTGAAGGGAAGTGTTGCATATTTTGAAAAAGACACTTCATAGAGATATCAAGGGTGTTAGAAACCAATTATGGATGGGTGTGTGTGTGTGTGTGTGTGTGTGTGCGAGTGAGTGAGTGTGTGGACTGACTGTCTCCAGCTGTGCCAATGAGAGTCTGGACATCTTCCATTAGATCTCTAATAAAGCTCAACTGAGTAAAAGAGCGCTACCTAATCAACCCTGTCACGACACACATCATCACCGCTGTTTACATTTTCAATTAGGACTCACTGCTTCGTGAGTGTGTGTGTGTGTGTGTGTGTGTGTATCAGAACCAATCACCTGTGCAGGTCGCTGGGCCTGGCACTCAGCAGGGTAATCATAGGGCCGACAGTGACATGCCAGCTCTGACGGGCATCTACCATTAATATTTATAGTGCTCTAAATCAGCCCCACACTGAGCCCCATGACAGCAATCACCCCAGTTTTTTGTTTTGTTTTTTTTGTTCTTGTTTTTTTTTAATATCCACATCCAGATCAATTCTTTTTAGCATTTCAAGGCCTGGGCGGAGCCACACAAACTTCCTCTTCGCAGAGATGAAACGAGGCGGAGAGGGAGGGGCTGAGAGCGAAGACAGACCACCTCGTGTTCGCTGTATCCTACGACCAAAGGAGAGAGAAATCCACGTCTTGTTCTTCATGGGAAAACAATGGCGCTGACACCGCTGGGGTTTGAAACAAGAAGAAAGATCCACTGCAAACAATGGAGAGCCAGTGAAGCAGTCACATGGTGAGTCACATGCCAGCGGGAGATCCAGATGTAAAAACCCAGACAAAAGTACCTGGGAAAGGAATTTGCATGTCTTTATTGTCGATATGAGAAGTGACATTTCCCGGCATTAGAGGTAAGCTTCGCGGGGCTCCTGTGCGCGCCGCCACCGCGGCGCTGCCATTTTATAAACCTTTGTGTGGACCCGGCCGCTTTTGTCTTCTCCGGAAGAGACAAACCAATCTGCTTATCTCCGAATCCAGAGGGAGCGAAGGCGTTTGTTTCTGCAGATCGAAATAATACGCGGGAGAGGATAGTAACCTTCTGAACGAGCGAGCGGGTGGGAGGAGGCAGATTATGTGACAACGTGTCCACGTGTGTGTGTGTGTGTGTGTGTGTGTGTGTGTGTGTGTGTGTCTCTCTCTCTGCATCTGTGTTATCAAGTGTGTTTATGTGTAAGAGAAAGCTTCTGCCGGGCCTGGCGTCGCCCCCACAGATGTTCATTTGTAGTGACAGCGAGGTTTGTTCTCTCCATGTTCCCTTTTTTCCCCCC
>JAFBJT010110703.1:0-11387 GCA_016785325.1 Chascanopsetta lugubris | reverse complement strand
AGGAAGAGAGAGGGGGGGGGGGGGGAGGGGGGGGAGGAGGAGGGGGAGGAGGAGGAAGAGGAAGAGGAAGAGGAGGAGGAAGAGGAGGAAGAGGAGGAGGAGGAGGAGGAAGGTTCGACTGCTGTGAAACCACTACAGACAAATACTGGAGTTAAACAAAGTGTCAGGAGACAAAAAACAGTTGTTGACTTTGGAGATCGTAGATGTTCTGATTTCACTTGTGTCAAAAATGTGCTTTGATCCTTTGACCCTTTATTTTGCCTTTGATGTGCCAACTAGAAATATTGCAGTTGTATTTTTTTTTTACATTAAAATAAAAATAAAGGTTTCTATTTTAGACAGGAGACAAAGTTGGAGAGCAAACCCGTGATCATGGATGAGGAATTGCTTTGATCCTTTGATTCTGTACTTTGCCTTTGATCTGCCACTTTTAATGTCAAATTAAAGGTTTTATTTTAGTCGGAACAAAAAAAAGTTTTTCGACCACATCAGTGATTCTGTATGTTTTGACTTCCTGTCTGATGAGTTGCTTTGTTCCTTTCATCCTCTGTTTTGCCTTTGATCTGCCACTTTTAATGTCAAATATTTCACATTAGAATAAAAGTAAAGCTTTTATATTTTAGTGAGAGTACAAAAGAGTTGACTTCTGAGTGAAGGACCTTCGAATCCTACCAAAGTACGACACTTGTACTTTTCACCTCAGCGAGATTCTGAACAACTGAGCAAAACAAAGATAACCGGACATCAACACGTTTCCCCGCGCTCCCTCCCGGACCCCGGAGTGCGAAGAATCATTTCCCCCCGTTTCGTTTCGAACCCTCGACACCTCGCCGGGTTCTCAGGGCGTTTTATCATCTGTTTTGCGATGACATCAGCGACAAGGAGAAGACTTGGCGGCTTCCCTCCCCGGTTTGATTGAATATATGGATCCTCTCCTGGGTGAGAAATACAGCCCTGGGAAAAAGCCTTGGCCGGGTTATTATTGGATGTCCAACTCCCTGAAAGTATTTCCAAACAATCCCATGTTGTGCTCCGGCGGCGGAGGAGCGTTTTTTTTGTATTTATTTATTTTATTTTGTGTGTGTGAATGCAGCTCGGGGCTCGGAGGACAAAGCTACAGCGAAGCCGTACATCTGTGAGTGTGGAGACACAAAGCTTTGTTTGTGAGCCTCAATCACTTGTGCTCATGAAAGCAGACACTTAGTTGAAAAACTTTCTTTTTCTTTCCAGGAGGGGGAGGGGGAGGAAGGGGGGGAGGAGGAGGAGGAAGGGGGGGGGGTGCACTCTCAAAAACCAACCTACATCCTGGTATAAATTTGCAATACAGGCCTGATTGTGTGAGTGGAGGACGCAGGACGCATACAAATGGAATCAAGCCGTCCCCCTTTCCCTGGAAATGTCCCCCGCTCCCTGACCAGGGCTCCGCCGGCTTAATGTACAATAAATCAACAAAGGGGGGCGGCGGTTACCGTGGCGACGGGATGCTGTTATGTTATCTTTTTACTGTATTTAATTGGAAGTTCACCCCCCCCCGCCCACCCACCCCCTGAAACGTTACACCGCACTTTTCAAATGACTTCCCCTCCCTCCACCTCCTCCACCTCCAAATCTAAGAGGAGATTGATAAGAGTCTCTCTCTCTCTCTCTCTCTCTCTCTCTCTCTAGTGACAGCGAGGTTTGTTCTCTCCATGTTCCCATTTATCACACCGAGCTGATTGCGCGGCCGCGGCCGGATCCCAGCGAGAGGACGCCATCGCCGCCGCGACAGATATGCGTGAGTAAGCAATACAGCGCCACAATCCACAGACAGAATCTATCAGATGGCATCAGCCATCCCCCCCCCCCGCCGAGGGGCACGCACACGGGCAACGGGGGGGGGGGGGGGGGGGCGAGAGCACTTCCGGAACAAGTGATGCGTTGCTGTTGTCGCAGTGGTTTTCAACTGGCGTGGATTTGGGACCCACCATCGCCCACCGTCTGTTTTTATAGTGCCCTCTTCCTAAAGACCTGCGGCCCACTGAAGATGGGTCCACGACCCACTTTTGGGTCGATCCCCGAGCTCCACATGTGGAAAAGTCATATGCAAAAAAAACAAACAAAAAAAACTATGCTAGACTCCACTGGCTGGTATTCTAAGAGGAAGAGAGGGAGGGAGGGAGGGAGGGGGGGGGGTAGGAGCCACTCCTTTGGGGAACAGAATGCTCTTTGCGGCTTTAGTGAAAGTAATGACTCACCAAATGGAGCCACTTTAAGGAAATTCACACTCAACTCTCTCAGCTCGCTCCCTTTTCCACTCTCTCTCGTCTCCTCTCGCTCTGAACTCGCTCCGCTCTCACATTGTCTTTTGGCCTCCCGCAAGGAAAAGAGATCACAAAGGTTCCTAAAAAGCAAAAGGTAGAGACTCATCGCTCACACTCCTGCGTCTGCTGACACACACACACACACACAGACACGTGTGTGTGTGTGTGTGTGTGTGGAGTTCCGTACACACCGATACAGATAGGTGGCATACACCTGCAAATCCCCAGTGTGATTCTTGACCTTTTCACATGAGTCATGTTTCCCATAAATATCTTCTTTTGTGTGCTTGCTTTTCAAAGTGTCTATATGTGTCCTCGTCTCTGTCTGGATTGTGTGTCGGTGTGTGTGTGTGTCGGTGTGTGTGTCGGTGTGTGTGTCGGTGTGTGTGTCTCTATCTCTCTGTGTTTCACTGCGGAGTTGACCTTTCCATCCCTGCTTTGTCCCAGATTAGAACTGACACCACCCTCTGCTACAGACCAAACCGATACACACACTGACACCAACACACTCACTCACACACACACACACACACACACACACTAAAACTCATGTACACTGACACATTTAGATGGGTGTTGACAGGTGAAATTTTTTGTCCCATGTTAAGAACCTCCTTTAAAACCCGGTTAAAAATACCTTTGGACCTGTTTTCAGCGCCTGGTGAACAGCGCGCGGAACAGGCTGCGCCGTCACAGAAAAGCCGCGCAATCGTCGGGAATAAAGCTCTCGCGCCGCACTGAGCTCCGATTCATCTTAGCACGTCGACAGTAGAGTCCGTGAGTAGCTACTTTGGCGAGACAGCTTCGTTTTGTGATCGCGTCGGTCAGTTCCGCCGCCGCCACTGCTCAATGTTAGCCGGGAGCTCCCGCTGGAAACGACACACGAAGACGATCCGGTCCACGCTCGCGCAACGAGGTCGGCGTCTGAGATACACGCGCTTCTTACGTACGTCAATCCGACGAGTCGAAGCGATGTTTCACACCGGACAGAAACGGCCGGTCGGACGAGGGACAGAAACGGAACTCTCTCCATGCCTGGCGCGGCTCAAAAAAAAAAAAAAACGTGGAAACCGGCCAATGACAAATGCAAAGTCTCGCCTGCTCTGTCGTTTACCCGGCAACAGGATCCACAGTCCGGGCTCCGACACGACCAAGTAGGAGCGAGCGGCCGAACGGCAAGACTTTTTTTCTCACGCCAGCCGAGACGTTAGCGCCCGTCTCCGTGACCCTCAGAGTTCCTCGCCAGTCAACTGGACTTGCTCGCCCGTGAGGACGGACCTCTGCCGTGCTGCGGGCGGATGTGGCCGAGTCGCGGTGGGAGAGAGAGCGGAGAATAAAGCTCCGACGGGGCAACACTCCATTTCACCGATGGCTGAGCAGCCTCTCGGCCGCGGCCGCGAGGGGGATGAGCTCACTTACCTGAACAGAACGCGCACTTCGGCGGATGTGCACGCGCGTATCTGTGGATGTCTGTCCCGAGTGCGTGATACCGGTCTATCTCTCCATCTGTATACATGAGTGTACGAGTGTGTGTGTGTGTGTGTGTGCCTGTGTGTGTGTGTATGTGTGTGTGTGAGAGACGGATACTTTTCTCCGCGGTAACCGGGTGACTAGCTGCTCGGACGATGGGTTTGGAGCCCGGTCGTTTAACCCGAGCGCTGACCCTCATCGCTCGTCGCGCCGGTGACAGGAGGGGGAGACAGAGAAGTCAAAACCTCTTGAGCGCCAGGGGTTGAGGGCACAGCCCAGCCGGCGTGACCGTCGGACGGACCGGCGAGTCCGGCTGTGTTCCTTTGTTGTTTTAGCATAAAAAGACACCGAGGCAAAGACATTCCGAGGGACGTTTGCCGGCGCAGACACCGGCGTCCCTTTCACCTCAGACTCGTGAGCCCGACGTTTCGCCGCCGCGATTGCGGACGAGATTCAAAGGAGGTTGAGTTTCTGTTCGTGTCAAAGTTTCTATGGAGACGCGCGAGGACGGAGGAGCTTCGGAAGCGACCTCGACGAGGCAATTTGCGCCACAAAAAATGTTCTGTGAACTCAAATGAAATGGAGGTCAGGCGCCGCCTCAACAGTCACGGGCATGCGGAGGAGTCTGCGTCTCGTCCCTCCACAGTGTCTCGCCCCTCCACTCGGTCCTGAGCATCACCAAAAGTCTGGGCATCTCGTGTCAAGGTAACGGAGTTTGTCCTAAAGGAAACGGCGCCACACCAGCTGTCTGTCATCTCCGTGCTCGGGCCGCCATCTTTTTTACAGTTTCCCCAGAGTGGGCGCGCAAAACGTCCACCGAGTTCCAACAACAACTGAGGGCTGCCACAGGTTCCCCCGCATGCCGGGCAGGGTGATGGTGAGGTGATGGCTACAGCGCGCAACTTCACCACCAGATGTCACCAAATCGTACACACTGCACCTTTAAACCTAATTCCCACAAAAAAGGAAATGGGAGCGTGCGGCGAAGCCCCACTTGCCACGGGGTGGGGAGGGTGGGGAGGGTGGGGAGGGTGGGGGGGGGCGGGGGACACACTCGCTCATACAAAGACCAGTACAGTAGTGGGTTTTGACCACAGAACCATCTGACTGTACAGGGACATCCTTTTCTATAGAAGACATTTCACACACCTCCGCGGGCAGAGGCCAACGGCTGCATCAGACAGGCCTCAGCCTGCAGAGAGAGAAGTGAGGGCGCGCAGCCCCCCGGGGATGAAAAGCAGCGTATCTGCAATATGCATGAAAATGAGAAGATGACAACAAACGGTGGAGAGAGATCGTGGGCAGCAAAGTGGGAGCGATCCCGAGGAGTTAACGTTTCATGAACTCTGGCTGTCAGCGCGTGAGCAGACGCTAAGAATAAAAGCGGAGGCTTTCTGTGAATAACTTACCGAAAGATCCATGTGTGAGATGCATTAATACGAGCCGCCGCCCCCCGGGCCCCTCACGCCCGAGACGAGAAGACAGAAGGGGTGAGAAGTGACAAACAGCTCGTCTCCTCCTCAAGAAGAGGTTAAGAAGTGATACTAAATAAATTCAAAGGCCCCAGATGGTTTCCATGAACATTGATCTCACAGCAGAAGGGTTTTCTTTTTTTTTCCCCCTCTTGTTTGACTGGTGCTGCGCGGAGACTATTTTTATTTTGCATCGCTGGAGCTGCAAGGTAAAGTGAAGCAACTGGGTCGCGCTCACTCCCCGGCGCTATTTACGATTCGACGGCACGATATCGCTCCAACTTAAATCCCCCCGACAGTTTATTGAGCCGCGCTAATGACTGTTTAATATCATACTGTTCGGACACCGTGAACGCAGACAGCGAGGGTTCAGGGACAAAATAAACAAATAAATAAATGAAATGCGGTGACTGATGAGGAGCTCTTCTAAAACATGCTGATTCATTCATCTGGAAGCGCCAGGGAGCACTTCCGTTGGGAAAGTGGGGTCAAACGCATTAGCTCCCTGCATTGAGCGAGAGCAGTGCTTTTCAGAGGGCTGCTGGTACGAGTCCGTC
Organism: Chascanopsetta lugubris; assembly: GCA_016785325.1. NCBI lineage: Eukaryota > Metazoa > Chordata > Actinopteri > Pleuronectiformes > Bothidae > Chascanopsetta > Chascanopsetta lugubris. Next base: position 5,588 of record JAFBJT010110703.1, on the reverse strand, counting down.
AGGGAGGCGTCACCTCTGCCTCCTCCACAGTGACTCACGGGACAGAGTGACGGCGGCTCAGGGCTGCAGCGAGCCGAGCGCTGACGTTAACTTGGTAAGAAAACGAGGTTGGATTACCGAGGGGACGATCAGCGTGGACGTCGGCTCGAGAGAAACAGATGTGCCTGGTCCATTTCCTACCAGTATCCACCTGTTTCCTTCTTTCTTAGTTGCAGTGACTTTAGAAAACAGAAATGTTTTTCAACATTAATCAGCAAAAAATAATGTATTCATTTTTTTGGGGGGGAATTATTGGAAGTTAGCAGGGCTCTAAGAAGTAAAATAAAAATAAAAAAATATCTCCCCCCCCTTTTTTTTTCAGCAACAATGTTGTTTTTTTCTGCACTGCCATGTTTGTGTACATTTGCTTATGTCATGCTCTTCGGTTACATATTCACAAAACGGCTACAGGCTAACGTTGGAGCGCCATCCGGTTCTACAGATCAATGCCACCATGGGGATTCGCAGATGATAACTCTTAATCACCTTAATCCATTTTGTTAGCATGCTAACAAATGGCACTAAGCACTAAAAGACAATGGCCAAAGACAATTTCGATGAAAATGTATTGATCTGTGATCAACATACATGCATCAGATGGAATTTTCCTACCACCTTAAAAAAGGGTCTTATACTGCAAACACCCATTCTTTACGAAAAAATTGAAAAAAAAAACAAAAAGATTTGCTTCATTCTTTCAAAAATATAAATTATAAAATCATAATAATTGGTTGCCCGATATTACGTGCATTCATCGCCCTGCGCACCGACACACAACGTGTGCTATAACAAAGTCGGCGATAAAAGAAAGGATAAAAGATTGCGGAATTAAAGCGTAGTCCACAGGGATGTGAAAAGTATTTTTTTAATCACAGCACCACTGTGATCGCATGTGCGTCCAGCACTGGGATATTTAGAGTTAATAAACTTTTCATATTACTTTAATGTTTCATGCATTTTTCACAAATCCCCACGGCCCCCTATCAAAGGCCTGGAGGTCTTACTCATCAGAGCTTTTTTATGAACACATCAATATTAATACAAAAACACGGGCCTGGATTAAGGGGAAACTTGAATGCCTGCTGATTCAAGTGATTCGTGGTCTGGTATAATTAACGGAAAAGGATTGTAGTTTATATTGCATGTTAACATTCCCCTCAGGAGTCTGCGTGAGTCACAGAATCAATAGGGAGATCCCGGGGGTAGTAACATGGTGTAATTAAGTCTAAACACTTGGACGGACACACACACACACACACACACACACACACACACACACACACACACACACACTCCAATAAGTTCTCGAGCTTCTCATTTCAATTTCCTTGTATCAAAACTAATTGCAACAACCTCCCGAATGAACTTTCCCAAATGACTCATACATTTGAATGTGGGTAAAGAAATATCAGCCCTCTCGCTGCCGGACCTCGGGCAGAGTTGGGATCCGACTTAATGCGACACGCACACAAATATGGCCGACAAAAACATGCTAATGAGGCACAGTCTGACAAACCTCTCATATGGAACATTAGCTGGAGTTGTCTAAAGATATTGTATTATACATCAGTGTACAACACGTGTGTCACTATGGGTAATAACATGCAGTTTTTTGGGAATATGCATGACAATGACATTAGCTATGATAAAGGTGCAATGTGTAAGATTTCGGTCATTTTTGTCACTTTTAAAAATGTTACCAAACAATTACATATGGACATTGTCATGGATTTATTATCATCTAAATGCTTTTTCCATTACCCTTAAAAATGAGCCCTTTAATGTATATTTACATGAGGAGCGGCTCCTCTCTACGGGGCCGCCATGTTTTCACAGTTTTAATGAAGTCGACCACCGGTTCTCCTGCATGTTCAGAAGCAGTGATGAATACAACATGCGAGTTCATGTCACCAAATCGTACACACTGCACCTTTAACATATTTAGCATCTTTCAGGATCCACATTTGACTGTTGACACAGGTGTTGGACTGAGCGACGGGATGAATGTGCATGAAGCACAGAGAGTCTAACGATCTGCTGCAGGACTGTGGAATGTGGAACACAAAACCTTTCGCTTGGCTTTCAAATCAAAAGAGGTTTCAGACCTTGACAGCTCATTCTGTAAGGATCAGTTCACTCCAGCGCCGATGAAATGATCAGACAACGTTTTCACAGAGACAGATGAGAATGGCGATCAGCAGATATCACAAACCCGAGTCTCATCTGGAACGAAATCTCCTCCCAAATGGGCCGGATCAGAATCTCCTGACTGCCTCGTTCAGCTGAAGCCTTTTCATGCAGAACAGGCTTTTATTGTGAAATGTCGTGCATATGTAAACTTAACGAATGAGATGCTGGAGTTATTCCACAACAGCCTTGATATTCTGAAAATGCATCACAGACTGATAACGTCATCGAACATTTGCTTCACTCATTGTTCAGAGTCTTCAACAATGATTTACAACAATGCCGTTAAAGCGCTGGAGGTCGTCCATGAGGTGAAAAGATGCTTCATGAATAATAATCCATCATTTGGAGTTGTGTGTATGTTATTATGCTGGGATTTCACTGGTCCCGCCCCATTGAGATTGAACATGTGGCCGTTGAACTATAATGAGTTTGACACCTCTGCCGGACAGAGTTGGTCAACGTTGATTAGTCACAGGATTAATGAACAGCTCTTACTCCAGCTCATCTTATGGTGGAGGTTCCCCTGCTGGTCAAACCTGTATATCTCCACCCGCCCTGACACTTGGATGAGGACGCATCATCGTATGAAACACACACTCTCTCACACTCACACCACCCTCTGCACATTGAGTTTCTGCTCTTTCCCTCTGGAAAGAGGTTTACAGAGCTGAACAAATTCAGGTGACTATCTGACCTGATTGTATATTTATTGTATAGTCTTTTTGTGGTTTTGCACTTGTTTTCACCCTGGTTTTACCATTGTTTGATAACTTATTCTATTGATTTATATCTCTCTTTTTGAGGGAATGGTCAGAAAACGAAGTACTTTTTATTTTCAGATCCCAGCCGATGTTGGTTTTTATTAGAATGTTTGATCTATGCTGTTTGTTTATAGGTTTTTTTTTTTTTTTTAACGGGTGCCATATTGTTTTCGCCCATTGTAAAACAAATCTACCCACAGGCACAAATAAACCTGAACCTGAGCTAGATGTCTATTGCACTGCATTCCATTATCGTCATTTAGCAGATGCTCAGATCCAAAGCAAAAGCTAAAACAGCTACAGTCCGATGAAGCTCACAAGGCCTTAATTCTGTAAGTTCCACCTGGAGGAGAGAAAATGCAACAGAAGAGAAAAAGGTGGAGTTGGAGAGTGCAGAGGAAGGTTAGGGTGAGAGCTGACTCTCAGGACAGGAGGCTATCTCAAAAGGTTTGTGTCCTCGAGGATGACCCTACTGTGATATCCTTCGGTCCGGGGGTCATCCGTTACATTTGTCCAAGGGCCAGAATTTCTCTCGGCAGAGGGCCGGATGCTTTCATCAAATGAATACAATAAATGTTGTAAGTAATATACTATTATTTGATATGTCAATTTTCCTTCCAAATTTGTGGGATTTTCAAGCCTTTGTCTGTTTTAACAGACTCATAATACCTCTACCGCGGCTCTCTCAGCAGCCAAGCATCACAATCCATTAACCAATGCTGAGGTTTTGAAGGAGTGCATGGTGGCTGTTCAGCGGTAGTGGGTAGTATCCAGTGGGAGAGCCAGATGCAGTCGGACTGGTCTAATTTTAGACCAGTTGATTAATGATCCAAAAACTTTTCTTTTGAGAGAAATATCCCGGGGGCAGGATGGAATAACGCTCTGATGGGCCAGATGTGGATGCTAGTTGACGTTGCCTCAGTAGCTCATTCCACCTGCAGGGAACCACAAATGGGAGAATTCTGGATTTTCTTGTGCACGGAGCAGCAGTGCCTGACATTACAGGCCTGTATATGAGCAACAAAGGTCTGCATGTTCCTGTTCAAGTAGCTGGGTGCACACGAGGTGGTCACTCAATGCGTAACACACATGTTTGTGACTTCAATCTGATGCGCTCAGCTGTGGGTAGCTGGTGGAAGTCAGTGGAGAGCAGGGTGATCTGTGACCTTTCGGTTTGGCTGTGTGCCATCACACTGTAGCTGCCACCTTTGGAAGCGAAGGCGGCCGGTCCGATTCCAGCTTGAGACAGGCTGCAGTGTGACTGGCTACAACACTGAGTGACTTAGCTCCAGTGTGGAGGCCAGTTAGCATCCGATTTGACCATTGTGCTTATTTTTTTGCATGATCAGTGAGCTATAGACTCTTATATACTCTTGGCAAAACTACAAGTCACAAAACAAGAACAAAACACACACACACACACACACATATATATTTTAAGCTGTATAAGTATAGTGAGTCATTTGGCATACTTTGATTATAAGTGGAAAAATAGAATTATAAACTTCTCTAAAAACCATATGCATGCAACAGACGTCCAGCATCATTTAATGGACATGTTTGGTAAAAGTCTGTACTATGAGCAGGTGTAACGGGGGATTTTTTTTGACTGAATGTAGAAGATTTAAATAGATGAAACGGGCCTTTTTTGTGACTGAATGTGCCCACTTATATCAACCATTTCTATATCATCCCAGACATGTTTCCAGACAGTGTTTTTCAGATTAGTTCTGTTCAGCCATTTTCAGGATATAAATATATTTGAACCCACGGTGAACTGTTAAAAAACGTAAATACAACAATCAAAGCAGGATTATTGTCTGATTTGAATCATCTCAAATGAAGTAACACAATAACGTAAACCATAATGAGCCATAAATAACTTTATACTGACATGTGCGATGAAAACTGTAATTTGGCTTATGTTTAAATTTGTATGGAAAATAAATTACGATAAATTAGAGTGAAAAGGTTAGAGTTCATAGCCCTGACACATCGGGGTGGGGCCCCACGTAATAGTTGTAAGACTGTTACATCGTCAATGTAGTTTTGCCTCTACATAAGTGAAGGGCGAAACGCCCAGAGAGGACAGTCGTAAAACGGTTTCACAACAGCCATGACGGCAGCCGAACTACTTTACGGTAGGTCTGCCTTACCGTCATAGTGGAGCTGAGCACTGGCTGTCCTTGTGAAGATGTCCACAGCTCGTGAGTCATTTAAACAGTTTTGTGTTTGTGTATAGATGAAAATTCAATTCATGTTTGATCCATTACCACTTTATTCAGTAATAAAATGCGGAGTTATCATGAATTTAACCGTTGTTAATGAACGTAGACACATGCTACTGACTCATTCAACAGCTCACTGTTATTTGTATTGTATAGGATAAATAAAATATATTTTACTGAGTGTAGCGGGGTGAAATAACTATTATATAATAATTATTAGGGGGGATAATGAGAGTGCAACTTATATTATCTTTTCACGGCGGATAGTGACTGATAAGTAGGACATGACGACATTACCTATCGTTTACACATTTACAATAAAATGAAAATATTTCTCTCATCATTTCGATATGAGGATTTAATGACATTT
>JAFBJT010110700.1:10201-43145 GCA_016785325.1 Chascanopsetta lugubris | reverse complement strand
GTGTGTATATATATATATATGTGTGTATATGTATATGTGGTGAGGTAACATGGCAGTCTCTGTTGAGTGGACCCACTCAATCCTGAGGTTCATTTACACTCATTGAAAGATAAGTATAATTATTTTCTATTTTAGCTTTTTCAGAATTATGTAATTGGTTATTTTGTGTCATTCGTGATGCCCTCTTAAATAGTTTTGCAGTTGGCTATTATGTGACTTCCTATAGATTATGTGCAGAGCTGTGATGCAGAGTGATGTTGGAAAACTCTGTGGTTTTCCACCTGGTTTATCTATATAAAACGAAGCAGTTCAAATGCTTATTCAACTCAGATGAAAGAATTGTGTTTACAAAGTGCACCAAACTAATGACTGCAGCAGTTTAAAAAAAACACATGCACTGGGGTGGCATGACTTAGTCTTCTAACTAGAGGGCATCCAGATGAAAGTAGACTTGTTTTTTTTGGGATGAGTTTTATTTCTCATCCATTACAACAGTTTGGCTTCAGTTACTCAGTTTGGCCACCAGAGTCCAGCACTGCACCAGTCCCATACAAGCACAACACATGACTGAGGTCTCACAGCAGGTTGAAGCCTGTGTGTCTCTGATGACTGGACATCATGATAGTGCAGCAGCCACAGAAAGTCAGTGTACAAAGGCATTGCTTGAGGAAGAGATTTGATACATGTGTAACTTCTTTTAAACATACAGAATTGTTTACACTTAAAACATTCAGATGCATTTTCACACTTGGGCTGTGCCTCACAGCTTCAATTTCACAAATCAATAACTTCTCTCTCTTTCTGCCCTCTGCTCCTGTCTCTTCCTCTGCTGTAGTTTTCCATTTCAGTCTCACTCTTTCTCAGCCAATGCAGAATGAAACACGCACACACACACACACACACACACACACACACACACACACACACACACAAATCAGGAAAAAATAAATAAAACCCAGCCAGCGGAGTCTTACTACTGTATGCTCCATCTGCTCATGACCCATTTTCCTCTCTTTGCCTCTGGCAGGAGACGGGTTAACACAGAAAGCAGGAACGGAGCTAGTTTCTCACAATAAGGACATTGGGCAACAATGGCTGCGGAGGCTCCAGGGTGGGATGACAGTGTGAATGTGCACCATTAGAGCAGCCACTAGTGCTCTTATCAAAGGCTACAATTCAGGTGTAATGCTGCCCCTAAAAGGCTGGATGGTGCAGGATCCATCTCCTTGTCCTCCATCGTGTACATTAATGTGGTTGAAGCTCACCTTCCTCTGTCTTCTGTCCTCCAATTGATGGCCTCTAAAAGCTGCCATAAAGAACAAGTATCCAGACACTCCAGCTGCAAGTCACTGAAACAGAATTAAACATAATACTTAATATATAAACCTACTTGGTATCATCATGTATGCTGTCATTGGAGCACCATATATAGCCTTTCCTATGCGTAGTTTATTGTGTTGGTCTTTATTATTATTTTTGGTTTTCTTAATTCTACAGAGGCCGCCAAAGTACAGTAGCCCAGAATGGACAAACACACTTTCTCACAGTATTGAAAGGGAGGAGTGAGGTGTGGTGTATTCAGCTGCAGCATGCAATGTCACCACTAGATGTCTCTTTATCCTATATTTTGTACCTTTTTGAAGCGAATTTAATTATTTAAAGTGAAAAAAACATTGCATCTCTTGCAAACAAAATAAATTGGCCATGTCAATAGTAGTGCATGTGCAAATTGCTCAAGTTTGAGTCTGTTATATAGAATAATATTTAAGAATAACCGACATCGGCAGGATAATACCTGTTGATTAGAGGTTCCAGCCCCCTACTGTGTGTGTGTGTGTGTGTGTGTGTGTGTGTGTGTGTGTGTGTGTGTGTTCCTGTTCCTAAGGACCAGCTTGACCAGCTTGCAGAGACATCAATTTTTGTTTCAAGGTGAGGTAATATACAAAATTAGAGGACATCTTCCATTTGCCAAAGAGATGCATGGTCACCTTTTTCACAAGAAAGAAAAGCAAACACAGAGCTACAACATCTCAATGTGTCAGGGGTTTGTTGTCATGAGGGAATTTCAATGGAGAGAGTGTAGTTGAAGGGACAATGGAGAAGTGCATTGTCATGGATGCTGGTTGTTGATTGTAGTGAAACTATTGTAAATAAAGATAGCCAACATCTGGAGCGACACCAGGTGGCTGGGATGCAGTAAAGTTTACATATTGGCAATGGTTTATTTATGAATGAGTTTTGTTGTTGTTGTTGTCATGAGCTCAGGCTGAATCCCAGTGGGTCCTGTGTGTGCATTAGTGGTAATCTGTACCGCTCCAATCTGTAGGCTACTGAGCTGACTTGGGCTCCAAGTGCACCACATGGCAGCATTCACTACCTGGGTATTTTGGCTTCATTTGATCGATAATGGAAGGAAGACGAAAGACATCATACATCTGTATACGTACCACAATCCCAAGGGATAACAGGTTTTAAACTTAATGGATGATGAAAGTAAATGAAAGCTAATGCATATGTTCAACACACTGAACCCATGGCAACTTCCTGTTACTGAGATTTTCTATATGATACAATCAACACTCTTTCTTTGAAGTGGATGAATAAACCCTGTGAAAGAAAGAAAGAAAAGCACTGCCGTCCAACTTTATTCAAAGTCAGGCGGTGACTTCCTAATCACTGATGATGCTGATCAATAACTCTGGGACAAACATGTTGTCATTATACCTGACATTGTGAAGCCATTTTTTCTTATCAATGAGAGGAGTCAAAAGCATTTCTTTTCCCATCTGTGACAACCTCTGAGTGTCAAAGACAAAAGGAACACAGAGAGGCGACCTGAATCCATCCTGTGTGTGTGTGTGTGTGTGTGTGTTTGTGTGTGAAGGGGAAGGATGATGGCAAAGTGGGGGGGGGGGGGGGGGGGGGGGGGGGGGGGGGGGGGGGGGGGGGGGGGGGGGGGGGGGGGGGGGGGGGGGGGGGGGGTCTCATATGATGGGACGAGTGTGATTGTGTTTGATTGATGTGGGACAGGAACAATGAGCATGGCGGGTGTGGACAAGAAGAGGAGAAGAGGCTGGAACGAGGCGGAAGAGTGAAAGACAAAAAGACGAGAGACTGGGATAGAAAGAGAGTGATGAAGAAAATTGGGTATAATTGAATAGAAGAGCCCTTAAGTGAGGGAGCGAGTGACAGGCGGGTGGTGGAGAGTGGGTGCGTGGTGGAAGTACAAAGAGAGGAACAGCAGAGGGGGATCAATGTAGCTGCTGGGGAGAGAGAGGGAGAGAGAGAGAGAGAGAGAGAGATGGCTCTACCAGGGCACAGAGTGATTGAAAATGAATGTGTGTGTGAAAGAGGGAGAGAGAGAGGGACTGCAGAATACACCAGCTCCTGCTGCCTCACTCCACTGCACCTTGAATCACTTGAAGCCACGAAAATGTGATTTTTGAAAAGCCAGAAAAAAGCAAATCACTTATTTTTCTTTTCTTCATTTTCCTTCTTTTCCCTATCATCTATTTCATCAGTGGGATCTTTATCTCATCTCATCGCCTCGTGGCTCATGAAGGAGGTCGCTGCCGATCCAACAAGGAGCAACGCACACTGAACCGCAGACTTGAAGGTATTTACTTTTATCTTTTCCATCATGACATGTAACAATCCCAGATAAGAGCGGTAATTGAAGTCATGTGACGCGTTTGTGATATTTAGAAATAAAGTTTCTGACTGAAAAAATGATGCAGTCAAGTGTGTGTGGAGGGTGAGAGTGCCATCACAGAACTAAAGAAGAAGTGGGTGCTGCTGGAAATGTAGCAGAGAGACGAGGGGGAGACGCTCGTCCTCTGAGGTCCCATTTAAATATTTCATGTAGGAAGGAAAAGCAAGTGGTACATGAAAGCTGGAAAACAGACTGAGTCTTCAAAGAAAACTCTGTATAGTAATTGTGAGCATCACTGCTGAACAGCTCTGACACTGGTGTGGGGAAGCTGCGGCGCATGTATAAGCTTTATGAGCAGCATGAGGCAGCAGGGACCAGGGTGAGTCTGTGGATTTGTTTCCACTGAGCCTTGATGGTGGAAAAGTTCATTACTCCAAATGTGTTTTTTCCTCCTGCTGAATCCAACTTCATGGCCGTAATGAAATCCCCGCTGACTGGTTTAGACCCTGTTTCATGTAGATTACTCCATGTTCATTATTAATCATAATTGCACATTGTACAACTGCTCCCCCACAGCTACCAAGTAGGTTATGAACTGCTGCTTTACAGGGATCTGAGCATGCAGGAGATGGGGGAAGAAGTCATTATGAGATGGGGGGATCAGTCTGTGGGAGTCGTGGGGAAGAAATGCGAATATTTGTTCTTGTGTAAAATCCACATTTAATGATTATTAGTTCCAACTAGACACATTGAAGATGTGTGATAGTGTTTGGATAATGACATGAGGTGAGTAGAATCAAAGGAGAGCTCATCAACACCTACAGTTCACAAGTTACACGCACGCACACGCACACACACACCACTAAGATTACGTTATATTGACTTTCTTTAATTTGCTGGTTGCTGATTCAAACCCAAACCATACCTAAACAGAATCTCAGCCTAGCCTTAATATGATCCTAACCCTAACAACCCAAACCTGAAAATTACGTATGCCCAGCCTCAACCTAAATTTAAATTAGGTTGCCTAATCATAATCTAAAACTAACACAAACTTAACCTTAATCAAGCCTTACTTAATCTTAACCTGCTCCTAACCCTGAAATGAACCTTAATCTAAATGTAAACCCTAACAGTTTTAACCTAAACCCAGGCCTGATTAATCTTGACCTAAACTTAAACCACCTCCTCAACCCTGACATTAATCTTACCCATAATATAACCTGTGGCGACCCTAAAGTTAATCTAAACTTAATTTTAAGATGAACCTAAATTTAAGTAAACTCTAACCTTAAGATAGCCTTAGCAAAATCTTAACCTATTCTAAACCTAAACCCAACGTAACCCTACAACTCTAACCTTAAACTTAAAACCTGACTTCAAAACTCATGTTTCTGTAATATGACTATAATAAACCCAACAACATGAGGAAGACCTTGAACACACATTTTCACATATATATTATGTAACCTAACCTTAACTTAGCCACAATTCACATAGTACCACATCTGACCTCAGCCATTATGATTTGACACACGCACACACACCTCATTTATTAAACCAGTGTTAAGTTCTCCCCTGCAGCAGGGCTGTGTACCAGCTCAGTGCACTTTCACCCTGGATAGAACATAATTGACTTCACACAGCCTCCTAAGACCTGCCCCACACGGCCCAAATGCAAAACAGCAATTCTAGCTTTAAAAGCATATTATTCTATTGGACCCAGGGGAATTCATTTGGAAACGGAAGAAAATAAACAAGCCGGGCAATTTAGAGCGGAGTGGGGAACACTAAGATTAATGGCCTCCTCATAACAACACAACAATTGATCATAAAGGAACAAAGACTTGCAGTTGACATTCTCAGTGCCAGAGAGGGACTGAGTGATTATACGTGATCTGTGGGTTTACACCAACAGGGAGCGTGATCTAGCAACAATTGAACAAAGGATGAAAGACATGAGGAACTGACAGTGAGCCGGTTGTATCAGGCGAGATGCGAGTCTCTCTGATTCAGAACATTTCCCACCACCACTTATCTCCTCCCCATCCTGTCCTGCCTCATGCTGCACTCTCTTGCCCGGTTCTGTTTCGTCCTGTGCCATCTCCACAGGAGTCGATAGACGGGCTGGTCCGTGGAGCAGATGTGACGGTGGTATATGGTGCTGTAGTTCCCCAGGCGGGGGTCGGGGTGGAGAGAGATTGCACGGACATGGCGGGAGAAAATGTTCATTGACAGCTCACTGCTGTGGAGGAGCAGAGCCAGACTCTATGAGCTGCCACAGTATCTGTGAGGGAGCACCGCAGAACCCACAGCAAACTGTTCCCTAAAACAGTCCCATAGGAGATGTAAACTGGGCTACAGCTGTGGAGAGCTGTGGAATGTACAGTACAAGCAAAACACACACACTCTCACACACACATAATTACCATCTAATTCAAGGGCTAAATCTGCAAATGCACATCGATCATCCTCCGTCTGAACTCTAAAAGTGGCCTCATCAAATAACCTTGAGGAGTAATTTCACGTTTAAATAAAAATGCTCGTCCTCATCACTATATTTAATGAACTTTTAATTGTTATTTGTGGAAATGATGGAGTCCCATTGTTGTGCTCATTAAGACAGAACGAGCAGAGTGGAGCCGCTTCCCCCTGACTCTGCAGGCTTTTCATTATTACATACAGGGAGATCTGCCCCCAGGGGAAAGATCTGGAGGATTGCCATAAACCATGCAAACAAAAGCCAGAAAACTGCAACACATCCAGCATTACGAAGAACCGAAATAGCTCCAGCTTTTACGTGTGCACACAACGTGAAATTAATGAGTCAAAAGCCAGTCATAATTTTTCATGCACAGACGGAGGAAACTGGGGTTTAGAAGCACTAATAGCAAAGATGTAACAAGGAAACTTCTGTACTGATTGAAGTCGAGAGTCAAAATCAACATAACATAAAATAGCATTGAGATATATATATATATATATATATATATATATATATATATATATAAATATATATAAAATAAAAATATAAATAATATGATGACAGAGCATTGTGGATATCATACCCCCTTAGGTCTGAGTGTAACTGTTTGCTGATGTAATCCAGCTTCTGTGCAGCCACTCTCCAACTGGCAGGGTCAGATCATCCTGCAGTGGGAATGCTCTGCCTCATTTCTGGGATGTAACGAGAGAGAAAGTAGATTTCAGTTTCCAGCAAATCACCTGCACTGAAGGACACATTTAGCACAGTCAGTGCTTTTTCACTGAAGTTGCTGTCCTTTCATAACAAATAGTGATAAATCTCTACTCGCACTTTGTTTTACCCTTTCTATTCAAGGTAGTATCAAGGCAATAGTCGTATATAAGTGAAGTGTGTCCTCTTATCTAAAGGACCCATAGACTGTACGTAAACACTGGCTGATATGTCCTCACTTCCTCCCACAGTGTAAAAACAAAGCCAACTACTTTAGACATAGGTGCTGCCAATTTGAATATCTGACATCATATGGAGGCCGAATCTTGGCAGCTGAGTGAAGTTGTGATATCGAAGTCCAATCAGTCTCACCTGTTAATCATAATGTGATTTTAAAGTATTAAAGGTCCAGTCTGTGCAGTTTTGGTGAAATTGATCTGCTAGCAGAAGTGGACCATATCAATTGCTGTTTTAAAAAATCCTACTATCAGCCCTCTATACTTAATTTAAAGGTCAATCACCTCTTTACAAGCCGCCATTACACACAGCCATTTTTAATACAAATGGACAAAGTAAACCTTTATTGATAAATATAAGATACCATAGGTCCCACTATATGCTTTGAAGTGAAGGGGGAGGTGAGGGGTATTTAGCTGCAGCATGCAAAATTACCAGTAGTTGTCACTGAATCCTACATACTGTACCTTTAAAGGACTAATGTAAACCACCATTGCTGGGAAAACACCTGAACTAACAGTAGTGAGATGAGTCTGAGCCCTGTCCTATCTGATAACATAGAGGAGGCAGCTGTTATGATCTTTACTGCAGCCAGTATATTTAGCTTCAGTTAGCTGTCACTTCATCTGTCTTTATATACAGTCTATGTTAGAGCCAATTAGACTCTCATTACATGGTGGGGGGGCTATAATGGAGCCTGACAGGCTGAAATGGTCCTCACTCTGTCAGCCATGTCTAACAGCTTTTATTAGTGTCCTGTTGACTTTTGTCTCTCACTGTTACCTTTTATATCAATGGACGCTCAAGGTAAGTGAAATTGTCACCGACTGCTGGACGGTCAATTAGAGGCTGTTAATCAGACATCAAATTCATGCTGAGGCCTCCAGCCTGCACTCTGTGTGTGTGTGTGTGTGTGTGTGAGCAGTCTGTCTGTGGTCTGCTTTCAATATTTCCTCAGGTCTTTTACTCAGGAGCTCAAGGACAAATAGAAAAGACATCCCAGGCATTCGATAATGTATTAGAAATGTTTCGACTCTGAATTTGCACTTACCTTAGCCCAATAGCAACATCTTGTCTTTTTGAGTGTCTGTTTTTATGACATTTTTATTCAGTCATTTCAAATAGAGTGTAAGGGGAGTTTTTGTTGTATTGAATTACTTCATTTACAAGCTGAGAACAGATATAACTCATTGTTTTATGTTTATTATGTCCACATTATTAAGAGACTGGTCAGAATGCAGCAACACACATACACATTGTAGTGCTGCTGTATTGCCACGGTGAGCAATTTAATACACCACGAACATTTCAAGTATTGACCCATGTGGATTCTCTCATTAACTTGCAATTACATGTACAGCCTTGATAGATGAATATGAAAGTCCATTAAATGTGCTGTATTTATCATTATTATTATTCTAAATGGAATCCAATCACACCCTTTTACCCTTCATCTCTGATTCAATGTCACCACAGGAGATCTCTAAAACTCTTGTTGCACTCAGTATGACTCATCAGGCTCAACAGTCCTCTTGTAAATTTGAAATCACCACATGTAGTTTCTTTGGATCATGCTTGTTTTTCCACTAGGATCCATGAATGTACCTCGAGAGAGCAATGACAATTACCTTGAATTTAACTGATTTTCATCTGCAACAAAATGGGTTTCCTCTCTGACCCATTGAGAGGAACATTTTCTTATTGAGTGTCATAATAATCCATTTCGTTTTTTGGGTAATCCCGTTCATAGTGATACAAAAATGGGGTGAAGAGGTGAAAACATCCTTTATATGATTGCATCCATCTTTCTTGTGACACCTGAAAGGCATTCAAAGAGAAAAGGAGAGGAAAGCTTCCGAGCTGTCGTGCTGTCGCTCCAGGACATTGCACCTATCCATACAGCACAGGCGATATGGCTGAGGCAGCCACATGTGCCTTTGAACTGGTGCCTCATGCATCACTTGACCTGGCACCTTCATCCACAAGATGCAGCTTCTTTCTTTTCTGAGGCTGTAACAAAGATTTAACATTGTCGAGCCAAGTGTTTTCAAGTTAAATGAGATGAAAATGGTGCAAAGACAATCTCTCATGTGATGATTTCTGGGTGAGGCTGAGAACTTTTTGAAATGTCATTGTACTGTGAAAGTTGAGTTGAGTTAGTGAGAGTAGAAGTAATGGCAGCCTGCTTTATTAGGCAATTATGTTGTGTAGTCACACAGAGATGCTGTGTGAAAACAGAAAAGGGGGAAATGTCATAAACGAGTACAGGCGATGCTCACCACTATATCTGCATTCAGGTCTCCCAGCCACGTTTAGCGCCAGCAAGGCCACTCGGCGCACGCTCCACCTGACCCAATTATATCCAGTCTGAGGGGAAAGATAGCCCACTTTGATGCACACGAGACTGACTATGCAGCGAGGCTCGGTCTGACCGGCATTTTCCGCTGCTTTCTGCTAGTTTTTTTTCTCTTTTGTCTCACCTGTACAGACACGTCTTGCACGAGGAGTCAAACCATTAGGGTACACAATGTGCTGGGGAGAGGAGCAGCGTACAACCTATAGCTGAGGCTGCTGCTTCCCTATAAGAGACAGTGTTTGAGGTGGCAATGAGAAGCACAGATCATCACAGCAGCTGAATGTTTATTGTGAACGTGAGAGGGAGGGTAATTATTTCAATCATCCACTTAAATCCTGATTAGTTGCTTTATCGTGTCTGTTTGAATGGCATCGCATTTGCAATTGATTAATCGACGTCTGCGTGAGTCGGATGAGGGAATATCTCCCCCGCTGAGGGAAGTGGCAGAAGTACAGAAGATGAATGCGTGGCATGGTGTCGTTATCTGCTTGTAAAATTAATCAAAGACAACATAAATTCCAATTAAGATCTTGCAGTTCATCTGATTTTTATCAAGCAGAGATTTAATTAAGGCCTGGAAATAACAAGCCTTGTCATAGCAATGGGAAATGCAAATAAACAAATATTTCTGATTGTTCACAAATAATTATCTCCCCCGAGTTAATTGTTCTTTAAATGTTGATCATATTTGAGATGGTCAGGTTTCAGTTGGAATAAATGGGAGGTAAAATGACAATGCGTCTCTTTCTGAGTTGCCTTATTTTAGTCCTCACCTTAGATGAGCCCTTTGAAATGACGAGGGTCAGGTCCTTCCTATGGAGGCTGCCATGTTTTGATAGTATCCCAGAATGGGCCCAGAATCACCTTTACAACAGAGGGCTGCCATAGGTTCTCTTGTAATGTGTGGGGCATTCAGCTTTACTACTGTATGTCACTAAATCCTACACACTGTACCTTTTAATGATGTTTATCACCCCTGCTTCGCACTTCCCCCATAAACTCCCACTTCTGAGCACTACCTCCAGACTTGATGCATCATTCATAAAAGCTCTCTCCCTCAAGTATAGTGAGTCATCCCATCCATCCATCCATCCACCCATCCATCAATCCCATCTCTTCATCAGAGCAGTGTTCTCCTCATCACTGGTGGTGTGGAGGAGGCTGAAGGGTGGAGACCCAGTGAAAAGGAGCAATATAGAGGGCACAACTTGGCTGTCCCACTTCTGCGTCCTGCAAAAGTGGGACAATCTGTTCCTTGGATGATCTCCAATTCTACTTTCCGGGGACTGATACACTGAAAATATATCTATACAAAGGCTCTGTCCTACATAGGGACAGAGTGGAGTATGGGTGTGTGTGTGTGTGAGCGAGAGAGAGAAAATGAGAGGGATTGATAAAAACTAAGATCCATATAGAACAATGTGCCAGGACTGTAGTGAATTTCCCATGGCACACAGGAGAGGAGAAATGCCCTAACTCGTCATGTAAGCCATCAGTGCAAACTCTATAGGATAGAAAAATTAGTGATATAAACACTAAAAGTTATGATGACATACTAAACTCACCAATTTCCATTTCTCATACTTTACTTTTCACTAACTTTAACTTTCTTACTTGCCCAAAACAAGCGTAGTATTTTGTTTATATGGGACCTCTGGGACTAAAAGCAGCCAAATAAGTCCCTAAGTCATTTTGCAACAGTGCTGCACTTTCCAAAATAAGATTGGATTTCAGACAATATCTCAGAGGAGGGAACGATGGATGAAGAAGGGAGATATCGGCAACCTCTGCAAATGACGCCATTCATCCATCTTTTCTTTTCGGGTACTTCAGGATGATCATCCATCTCTGTCATCATCATCATAATGATTAATCAGCCCATGATTCCTCATTTAAATTAACTATTTCCTCACAGGTCTGTTGGCCCACATCATACTCTCGTGATTGGCATCCATCCTCTTATCTTCTTAAATCAAAATTCAAGATTTAGCTTCAAAGATGATTTTGCATGTAAACAAAGTATTGTTTTTTGTATACATAAGAGCTGAGTGATATCAAAGGAAAAGATGAACTAGACACAATTAAAAACAACCATTACAGCTGAAGGGAGCAATTCAGGAGGTTTAATTGCAGTTGCCATGGTTCCCTCTTCAATGGATGCTATATTTTTGCCTCTACTCGCCGGGCTCTGTGTTTGTCAGGATTATGCAAAATCTCAAACAAACATAGTTGCCGCTTAAACATTTGTCAACATTCGTCAGTGGAGGCTGCAAGCAATTCTGCCAGCTGTTTGTGCTTCCTTTTCTTCCTCAGCTGTATGGTTGCATCCCAATTTTCTCAACTTTGTCCAAAATATCCCAAAAAACTGCTTTTACGTTGTAAATGAACCAGACAGAGACCATCTCTTGTGTCTGGACTCCATTTTGGACTAAATCTGTTATTTAGTATGGATGCAACCAATTGGTCTAGATCAGGGGTGTCGAAACTACGGCATGCGGGCCAACTTCTGCCCACAAACCATTTTTAATTCGATCGCAGCTAATTTTAAAAATATAATGGAATGTAGCCCACATGAAATTTGCGCTTGGCTTGATTGTACTCCTTTATTATAACATGTGTGGAGCTACTGCCTCATTGAGAATAGTTTTCCAATTTTGACTTCCTAGCATCAGGATCAGTGGCTTTAATATTAAGAGTGGCCCAGACATTTGTATATTTTTCTGTTTGTGGCCCTGGGAGAAAACCATTTTGTCACCCCTGGTGTAATAATGTGTCTAATGTCTGATGTGGCTTTGAAGTCCCGTTAACAGGTAGATTTAGCAGATTTGAATTTAAGGACCTCTTGGCTTGGTGGAAAGTATGTCCTTTGTAAGGTGCTCGTCTTTGTAGCTTATCAAGCAGCATTTCCTCTGACCTGCAACTCTTCAACTCCTCACTCTGTCCCATCCCTACCCTCCTTTGGATTTGGTCTCATCCCTTATCCAGCTGCAGCTGTCCTCTCCCCCTCCTCCCCCTTTCTTCTCCCTCCATCTGATTACTCCGCTTTATGCAAACTATAACTCTCCCTCTTTGTCTCTCTTGAGTATTCTCCTTTTGCTTTTACATCCCAATTAGTTGGCTCTTGTCGACTCCCGGCCCGTCCTCCTCCTCGCCGCCCCTTATCTCGCCCGGTGCAGACTCAATGTCGTTAAATATTTGATGAGACTTTGTTCATAAATCAACCTCCTCTGTTCTCCTCTGTTCTGTTTGAGTGATGGCGTTAATCTCCACAAGCCTTGTGAGGCTTTTGTCAGCCCTTGACACCTTGCTATGCACTCATAACAATGACCAGAGTGTGGTGTCCCCTGTGGTCAAATGTGTGCTGAGTGTGAATTTATAAGTGAAGAGCTGTTATGGATGAGAGCTGTGGACGCCAGCGCAAGAGAAACTTCTTCAATAGAAGTTTTCAAAAATGTTTTCTGACCCCACACTTTCTCCAAAACACCTTTTCACTTATCCCATTTTGCTGTCACACAGCACATTCACAGCACACTCACATTCTCCCTCAGTTCTTCTCCTCTTCTTGTCATCATCGGTTCACTCGCTCTGACAGATGTTGTGTTTGTGTTGAAGTGGCCCACCCTGTCACTTTCAGAGCGTCATGGGGAATCAGCCCCACTCGGTCCCCTTCCTGCTGAGGAAGCCTCCATAGACTCAGAAATGTTCAACCAGCAGACTCCTTCTCCAGCAGGGAGACATGAAGAGATCAGACTAAGACTGTTTTACATGCATCCCATCAATCATTCAATGCTGCAGACTTCACAGTCGCAGCATTTGAAACATGGTCGTCCCGATATAGAGGCAGGATTTTTGTAATTGTTCTATTGACTAGAACATCCATAATCCTTTGAATATGTAATATTCTACAGTAAGAGGACTGTTATTACAATTTTTTTGATACTTGATGATGTCAATGTAGTGTCAGTAATGTTCTGAGCAACAATGATGAGACCATTTGGTTTTCAAGACACAAAAATTAAATGCGACAGTCCTACGAACTATGGACTCTTTCTCGAATGTCTCTGTTGTATGTCTGTCTCTGACCTTCATTCTTCATCTCTATGTGTTATTATTTATTTCCATTACAGGCCATTGTAGCAGTGCCAGACACCCCTCGATGTTCCTTGGTCATCGATAGAGGTTGATAAGTTAATCGTAACCGACCTCTTAACCTTTAACCTTCACCAGCACCATGTTTTCTAGATATTTGATCTCTAACATACTGACTGCATGTTGCTAGTCTGCGACGTTCCAGTTTGAGTTCCATCTGTGCTCCATCAGCACCTCACTGAGCCAATGAGATAGTGGGAGATTCCCACCGTCACTCACCATCATTTAAGCGGCTGTTGGCAATGGTCCAGATCTGCATTATGCCCCTGTAGCCAGACTTAACCAGAGAATAACCGGGACAGAATATATGCAGGCACCACTCTGCCAAATCTGAGGCACAACAAAATGCAGTGAACTCTTAAAGCAAAAATCCACCATGTGACACAGAGTCAGACGAGCTGTTTGATGATAGAAGTTGCTTGTGGGTCAAACTTGGTGTTTTTCTGACCACATGCAGACAACCTGACTTCCAGTGGCCCGAGGGAGTTTCCACATATCATCTGAGATCTGAGCTGTTCAGACTATCTGTGGTTGTAATCCACTCATTCCCCCCCAAGGTCCTTCCTAAAGATTATATTCAGAAGTTGTGGAGGGTAGAAAGCAGTCACTCATGAAACGTTTCCTCTCAGGGAGACCTCACCTGACCTTGGAGTCATGTAGCCACTAAACGTTTTTTAAGGTTTAAAGGAAGGCTTTGGGTATGAAGAGTTTTTGCAGCATGTACTGAATTTGGCACCACCACTCAATGCCTGTATATTCAGATAAGACTTCTTAGAGGCAGGTGCTCAGAGTTATCTGAATGCCTTTACTGCAAATCCCCTTAAATCTGGAACAGTGCCCCAAAGTTAAAGTGTAGGCTGTCCAGGTAATCTGCTTCTTGGAACAGGTCCTGTGCATTAATTGCGTAGTGTCCACACTGATTGGAAAAGCTGGCGACTTGTCTAAGAGCATGTTGGATGCTGAGCAGCTGTGACTCAACAGTGAACCTGGATAGACCAGCTTTAAATGGTAGAGCCTCATAGGCCCTGAGGATATTATATATTGGCAAACACATTTAAATGAACTTCTAGCACGTGCTAAATAAGGATAAAGACCTTAATCGCAGTGTCGGTTTGACATCAAAGCAACAATCAAAGGACATTCCCTGAGGTTTATTTTATCTACCACCTTGTATATGCAAATTAAACCCATTTTGCTAATAATATTAAAATCCCTGGATGACATGATTGGCTGCTCTACTGGTGCTCTCACCTTAACTGACCTGCCTGCTTGTGGGCATCCATCGTGCACTCATGCAATGCATAATCAGAATCTACACAACAAACCAGTATAGGGCGCTCACTGCTGAGGTGGATTAGACAAGCTCAACTTGAATTGATCCCACAGTGGGGAAAGATCACTGTCGCAGCAGCTCAAGAAATGGAGATTAAGAAAAAAGAGAAATTCAGTTAAAGAAGAAACATTATGTACACCTTAAAAGATGGACCTGAATGCACATTATTGCACATAAGATTCATAATATTATTAATAATAATAATAAAGAATGATGATAGTAGACATTTTAGTTATTATAGTAATAATAATACTGATAATGATAATAAATAGAAGAACTAAAAAAGAGCTTGAAGTGCAGGAGTAAACAGACAAGAATTTTACAATGTAACAAATTCTGGATGATGTAGTTCATGACAATAAAGCTGTTCTGCCGACACCGTCTCATCCACCATCTCCTCAAATCAGCTTGGGGCACTACTTTGACAGTGCGTGTGTGTGGTTGCATTTCCCAATTGTTTCCTGCTCTTAGCTTTTCCCGAATGAAGGACTCTACCTTCAGCTTTACATAGCACATTCAGCGTTGTTTCTCGAGGGTGTCACAAGGCATTGTGGATAAAGTATCGCCTTGTCTGAAACATGTCAACATGGTCCAGACAGGTGGAGGGAAAACACCAAGAAATCCATCATTACAGCTCATTTAAAAATAACACCTGCATGCTAAACATTAGGATGTGATAATGTGTGACACTGTGGAGCTCAGAGTGGATTTTTCCTTTAAGGACCTCACACCAGACCTCTTTAGCCCCTTAGAGCTGTTAGCCCTGGTGTTGTGCCTCAGACACAGGTCGGCAGCAATGATCTTGACCTCATGTGAAACTACATTTCACATTTGCCGCTCTCTCCTCTGCAAGATGAGTGTGATGCAGATTGACCAAGTTTATATATAGCCTGTCTTTCATCAGCCTGCTATTCCCCGATGCATTCCCAGTGCCTAAATGGGAAATGTGGACCAGGTCTGTGCTCATTCACACATGTGCACTTATTAGCTTTGCCGGTGGCTAGTTTTTCTATCATTGCACAAGTCTTTTTCTAATGTTGCAAATTTGACTCTATCAATGAGGTGCTCGAAACTTAAAATTGACTTCCTTCTCTGCCTGTTTCCCACAGCATGTTTCTAAGGATGAAGCCAGTCTCATGGGATAGCCATGTTTTGTCTTCATGACAGCTATGTCACTCAGCCCTCTCTGCAGTGACCCCCTGTACAGCAAAGGATGCTGGGAAATAATGAGCACTTTTATCCCGGTCAGGACGACAAAGATGGGGAGGATGAGGAGGAGGAAGAGGAGCAGAGGGGAGAAGACACAAACGGGGAAGGTGGACGTGACGTGGAGAATGGAGGGTTAGAGGGTCTGGAGGACAAGGACATGACAGGAGGACGACAGTCCTGGGAAGGGAAAGGTGGCGAGGTGATGAAACCCGCAGCCATAGTGGTCGGCAGACAGAGGGCGGAGCGGGCACCGAGGCCGGGCCACCTGGGCAACCGGGGATTGGGTTACATGACAAATCAAGGCCAGCTACATCATCAAGCAGCCAATAAGCAGCAGCAGCAGCAGTATCCCCTTGTTCTAGCCAATCAGCAGCCTCACCACCTGGGCCTGAATGCACTGCAGAAGAGACGAGCCCTGATGGAGCGCAGCATGACCACCATGGCTCCTCTGGAGGACACGTACCTGACCATGATGGTGTTTCGCATTGGAATTCCTGACATCAAACAAACAGTAGGTGCATGTCCTCCGTTGAAATGTGGCATAATATAGTGCAAACTAATTCATGACAAAAAACACAGTTCTTGACTAGTGTAAAGGTTTAGTCCAGAAAGATTTTCATGAAATGTCCCATTTTCATTGGCACACATTCTAAATAAGATTATATAACCTATAGTGTCCATCAGTGATCATTAAAACCCAAATACACTGTATTTTTCATTTGTCCTTATAACTGTAAAAACATGTATTGTATGTAACTGTAAAATTGATTCCACAGACATTTCATTATTCAAAATCACATGATCCATAGATTTGTTACA
The DNA here is from genome assembly GCA_016785325.1 of Chascanopsetta lugubris. Classification (NCBI taxonomy): domain Eukaryota; kingdom Metazoa; phylum Chordata; class Actinopteri; order Pleuronectiformes; family Bothidae; genus Chascanopsetta; species Chascanopsetta lugubris. The sequence continues at coordinate 26,194 of JAFBJT010110700.1, read as the reverse complement.
GTTCTAAAAAAAAAATGGTATCAACCTTGGGCCTCAGTCACCCTATTAGACTGTTTATATTACTGTTTTTTTAAACACACTATGAAAAGGTGATTGGCTTCTTTTACACTGAACGTGTAAAAGAAGCCAATCACTGAACGTGTCACAAACACCCACTACTGAGTGGATCTCTCACCTCACTGTCTTGCCAAATTAGCGTGTTTACCTGAGTGTCATGTTTCCTCTGTGACGCTCAGAGTTGGAGCCTTCTTGCTCTGATTGCCCAAGGGTCCGTTCTGATTGGATCCATTCCCCCATGCAGACGCCAGCCAGATGTTGGTGGGTGTGGAGAAAAGGGGCTTTAGTGAAGCCTCTGACTCAGCCCATCAGGTTTGCACGTTGTTGCTGTGTTTGTATTTTTTAAAGTCTTTTTTTATTAGTTTTTACGCCTTCTCTCATCTTTCCAAATGAAAGCTAAAATGATTCACAACTGTTTCCGCCCCAAACCCAGTTTATTTTACGTCTCTAAATGAAAACATTATTCAGCTTTATAGCTGCTGCGTTGATTCCACATCTGTTTGGAATTAGTTTCTAAAAGGTACTTGAGGCAGAGAGGGGGGTGCATACATTTTTTTGCACAATTGCCAAATAGTGTGCGTAGCTATACAAGCACATCTCTTATTTCAAAGGCAGTTTCATTCCACAAGCCTGGAGATATTGTACATATGTCCCAAAGGGACGAATATGGCACTTGTTGTGTGTAACCTGTGAGGGGCAGACATTACACATTATTCCATCAACGGCACCATGCGAGCATGTCGGTCATAATTAGTTTCCAAAACTGAGGTTGGAATAATTTCACACTTAGAGTTGCTCGCGGCTGAGTGGCGGTAGCAGGTGAGAATTGGCCGGCCCACACACACCATGTCCAGGTGAGAATGGGTACCCAAATGTAACCCCCCTCCACACGCACACACACACGCACACACACACACACACACACACACACTCACTCACTCACTCACTCACTCACACACTCCATCCCCACATCCACCTTCCTCCCTGCATCCTCAACTCCCTGAACATGCAGACTGCTCCACGTGTCAGCTAATCTGCCCTCAATATAACAGTAATTGCTAATTATCTAATAGGTTTTTAATGAGTTTGGGGAGGGCGAGTTTCTCCGGAATATATGGTGGCCGTCCTCGTTGCTCGATGCACACAAACACTGAGCACCTCGGAAATGTTAAGTGGAAATGAAGCGAGATGACATCAGTGTATTGGGAAAGTGGAGACGGATGCAGTGAGAAGCAGTTTGGGATTGAATTAGCAAAGTGGCAGATTTATCGTGAGTGTTTATGAGAATTATAATATTGCACAGTGAAGGTGTAAATAAGCTGTAAGTGTTGGCTGGAGGAAAAGCTCTGAAACGCCTTGATTGTACAGAAGAGAATGATGGAAACAGAAGTGTCACAGTAATATTCAGTATGTATTACATCTGATGTGTCTCATAGGAATTAGTCTCTCTCTCTCTCTCTCTCTCTCTCTCTCTGTGTCTGTCTGTCTGTCTGTCTGTCTGTGTCTGTCTCTCTATCACTCTCTCATTCTCTCACACACATACACTGGCATTCTTTACAACTCACTTATGGTCATGTGGTTTACCTCCCAGGGACCACCAAGACATTTCCACGGCAACGGGTGCCTGCCTCTTCTAATGAACCGGTTGCCATGCCAATGGAGTTGGCTACACTATCAAATAGCGCAAACTAGTCAAGCAGGCTGTGAAGGGCTGTGTGTGTGTGCGTGCATGGGGGGGGGGGGGGGGGGGGCAAGGGGACATTGAAATGTGCTGAGCTATGCAGTTTTACTTACTGCTCCGAAATGGTACAATAGCATAGATGCGTGCATACATCTCATTCAGAAGCCTCAGTTGTGTTGTTAAGCCCCCTCACACACACACACCCTTCACCCTGCTGCCCCTTACTGGAATAAGAAACAGACAAAAGACATGTGGAAATGGGATAATGTTATGGGGGAATGGACAGTGCAGAAAACCCTGTGAAATCTGGTTACTCACACAATACATGCAAGGTATTTTTTCCTCATGGCCACACACACACACACACCATCTCTCTCTCTATAGTATGAAGCAAAGAGGATTGTCTCTCTAAACTTGCATTCCAGTACAGATGTGATAATGTACATTTACAGACCAATGATGACGAAAGGAAAATTATTAATCCCAGTAAAGAATCACTGGGGAAAGAGAAATGAAGTAGTGAAGATAAGGAGGAGCCAGAGACGAGTATCAGCACAAACTATAAGGAAAGCATATAAGTTGTCTTATTTCCCCTGATGTGGCAGATGATCAATTATTCACAAGTAATAATGCATTCATATTCAGCACACGCCCCATCCTCATACATTCATCACTCACCAGCTGTTCTAAAAACCACCAAGCTATATTATTAAGCCATACCAAAGAAAACTCATCTTTTTTAGTTCATTGAGATATAGGGATATGTACATATACGCCCAGGATCAGCCATTACTCCAGAACTACAGATGAAGAGTTCAGTGAAAGTAGCATTTTGGAAAAACACATTCTCAGATTTCTCTGCAAATAATGAAACTGGAGACAATTTGATACTTAAATGGAGCAGAATACTTCTTCATCATGAGTGACCACCAGAGGAGGTTCCAGAATACTCAGGATGTTACATAGAGTTAAATGGAGCTAGAACGTCTGTATTTATATAGTTATATAGTATTTAACGGGTCCTGTTGACCCCTCACCTCACTTTACAGTACAGTTTACATTCACTCACTCAAACAATCACTCTGTGCATCTATTTGCACCAATATAGGGTTCAGTATCTTCCTCAAGGATACTTCAGCATGCGGAGTTGGGAAGGCAGGAATTGAACCTCTAGACATCTGGTTAGAAGACTAGCGCTTCAGCAACATCTGTGCCTGTAATTAAGTTCTTATGATGTCACTTTGAGGACAAATTGTGATGAAACACTGAGCACAGCAATCAATAGGAATAAGGGAAAGTGTCCATTTAAAGTGTGAAAGATTCACGTGAACTTATTTCAGTGTCTAGAGGTAAACACTGAATACAGAGTAGTTATATAATTATAATTGTTTTGACAGTAAATCATAAGCTGGTCATTTGTTGTTTGGACGCACTTATTGAAACTTAAACTCCCCAAACGCTGTTGCTCTTCTTATCCCTTGTTATTTCCTGCCTCTGTTACTTGACCTCTGACCTCCGCCGTGCCCCATCTCCCTCTCTCTGGCAGAGGTGTCTCCAGTTTGACCAGGACTGCACGGTGTGGAACGCCAAGCAGCAGATCATCTTATCCCTCAGCGAGTCGCTGTGGGATGTCTACAACTACGGCCTCTTCCAGCCAGCTGGAGATGGACGGGATGCCAAGTTCCTGGAGGAGGAGCGCGCGCTGCGAGACTACACCCAGTCCTTTGAGAAGGGCGTGCCTTACCTGGAGGTACGGAGGGTGGGAGGGGTCAAAAATGATCCAGGAATTCCCAAATTTTATGACTCTAATTTAAAATTGTTTTTTTAATGTGTCATACCCCAGAGTAAAGAACAGATTTGCTCATATCACCACTCCTCATAACTGTTAATGTCAATCTGACAGGGAGACACTATATGATTTTACATTATCATATATAACATAGAGTAAATCTCAAATCATGATCTAATTGCAAACGTTACATTGGCTGACAGAAAAGACATTATGTTTCCTGTGATGTGTATTGCCGGTTGGCCTCAGAAGCTCCATGCTGTGATCTGATTGTCTCACATCGCCCTCTGCTGGACCATCAGAGCACAACACATGCAGCTGCTGGTGGAGCAGCAGAGGGTGGGGCTGTAATCATTGCCGGACTGCACTCGGGTTTGGCACCAAACCAGAGTGTATACATTTTAAGTTCTGGTTCCAGATGAGGTCATATCTGTTTACTGATGAGGCCTCGTAACCCGATTCCACTCCATGGCAGAATGTATTTTCAGTGGGTGTATTTAGAAACACCAGTGAGGCCTTTTTCTTTTTTTTTTTTACATCAGCTACACACACATCCCCTGACTGAGGTGTTCGCCACATAGACACCATATATGTTTTTAAATGTTTTATTATATAGATATTGGAGAATACACTTCTGCAGCTGCAGAACATCAGGTGCAGTGTGTGATTCACCTCCTCTGCCAGATGATACTGTACTTTGCTGCTGCAGCTCCGACAGAGACACAGCACATACAGATAAATGGTTTTCATTGATGAGCGCCACCCTGACCTCAGCTGGCTTTATTTTTTTCAGAGGCACAGATTTTCAGTAGCTTCAAATATTGAACAAATACTCTGTCCGAGTGGTGCTGAGCACAGACTTAGTTTAAAACCATAAGTCTGCAGAAAGTACATTATGTTATAGTGCTGTGTACCTTCATAGATGTACATGGATCAACATGTGCATGAAACATTTGTTTCCTGTTTCTATAAAGGTTATTCATGGCCTAGTTTCTTTTTTTATTATATTAATCTAATCTACTTCGAGATTCCTGTCTAAACGTAATCATTTGAGTTACTATTAAATGTAATGTGCGTACATTTTTGTGCAAAATGTTTGAAATTTTATATATGTCTGCATGCTGCTGGTCTGAGTTATGTCAATCTTATTCCAATTTAAGTATGCAAATTGAAAATTAAAATAATAATAAACAAAAAGATAAATAGTTAGCAAACCAGAGTTCATGCCTGCACATTAGAAATGTTTGCATTTCTTGTGAGTTGGATACTTTCTGGAAATTGTAGTATGAATGACATCATTTTCTGAGCTAAACCAATCTCAGACCTGCTTCTTTGCTTTGAAACAAAACAACAAATCTTCATATTGTTTAACACCATCTGATCCATAGATTTGTTGCACAAACAATAACTTCTCCTCTTATTTTGCCATCTGTTTACACTGTCACTGATTAAACTGTTTAGAAAGAGGATGATTCTTTTCTTCTCTCTGCTCCTCAGTTTCGCTACAAAACCCGAGTTTATAAACAGACCAACCTGGATGAGAAGGCTCTTGGAAAACTCAGCACAAAGGTATTTTGTTCTTCTCTCCTCATCTCCATGAGACATCCCTGCTGCAAACTATTAATCTCCCCTCACTGGTATCCACTTCCTTCCCTCCTTCCTTCCTTCCTTCCTCTGCACCAGGCAAGTCTGAAGAAATTCCTGGATTATATTCAGACCGGAGCCTCAGAGAAACTCACAAAAGTCCTCGATAAGGGACTTGATCCAAATTTTCATGACCCCGACACAGGAGGTGAGTTTGGCACAAGACTCTTAGTGACAGATCTCAGATGTAGTGATGCGGAGTGATGATTTGCAATATAGTGAGAATATCCCAGGATGGTCCCTCAGTGGTGAGCTCATGGGTTATATTCCCGGCCTTGCCATCCCTCAAATGTATGTTGCTGTGGTGTCAGGCAAGACAAGTGTTTGCTGAATGTAAAATGAATGAACCTCCTGCCTGCTTTCCTTCCTAATCCCCCACCCCTGCCTCTGTGGATCAGAGACCCCACTCTCTGTGGCGGTGCAGTCCGGTCTGCCTGTGGAGGGCATCAAGATGTTGGTTCAGGGCGGAGCTCATCTGGACTTCAGGAGCAGAGACGGCCTGACACCGGTGCACAAAGCTGTGAGAGCGCACAATCACGCCGGACTGCTGGTGAGGACACACACACACACACACACACACACACAGACACACACACACTCAGACCCCAGCAGCTGATGCACTGCAGTACTACAAGACAGGTGGTGTGGTCCAAAATAGGCATATCTAGAAGTTTTGAAGTCCAGGGCTATAAGGGCGACATCCATGGACCATCCCCATTGCAGGTTGAAGTTATTGCTTGTTTGCTGTCGGCTTGATAGATTTGAGCAAAACTGCAGACACATGTGAGTCTCACACCACCACTGCACACAAGCACAAACACACACACACACACACACACACACCAACACAAGAGGATGAAAACGTAAACATGGCAGAGTCAGTGATCAAGTGACATATGTCCATATGATTTTTCTCTCACTAAAACTAAGTTATTCCATCATCTACATACTTTAGATTGAGGCCCTGCTGTATACAGCCCTCATCTTTTCATTTCCTGCTCCGCTGTTTGTCTGTATCTCAGTAGCCTGACCCCCCGTACACACGCACACACACACACACACACACACACACACACACACACACACACACACACACACACAAAGACACACGCGCTCGCTTTAACCGGAATCATACCTTCCTCTGTCTCCTCTCTGCCAGACTGTCTTGTCCCTCGGAGCGTCTCCTAACTACAAAGACCGCTGTGGCCTGACCCCGCTGTACCACACTGTGCTGACAGGGGGCGACACCTCCTGCTGTGAGACCCTACTTTACTACAGGGCGAGACTGGGGACAAGGGACGAGAACGGCTGGGACGAGTCCCATCAGGTAACAGTCGAGGGACAGATCTATCTATCACATCAATCTATCAATCAAAATATTTCTCTCTTACTCAGTCCGTCTCTAACAAACACTCTATATCTATCCATTATTTATTTCTCTATCTCTTTATTTCTTCTTTCTCTCTCTCTCTCTCTCTCTCTCTCTCTCTCAATACTGTATATATACCTCTCTACCTACTATATCTCTACCTTTCTCGCCCTCAATTTTTCTGTATCTTTTTCTTCCCCTCTCTATTTACTCATTATTTTTTCTCTCTCTCGCTGTCTGTCTCTCCATCTCTCTCACTGTCTGTCTCTGTATCTGTCCATCCTCACATATTCACATGAAACACCTCTGGTCTCTTGTCTCTACTCATGTAAACTTGAGCAATGCACCAGAGTCTCTCCTTCTTTATCTCTGTTGGTCACATTACACCACCCTCTCTCTGTGTCTCTCAGTGTACTCTCTCACCCCTCTCTTCCTCTGGGCCTTCCTCACTTGTCTCTCCATCCCCTCTCCTCCCTTCCCTCTTTCTCTCCATAGCACAGGGATGAAGAGGAGTTTGGAATGGAAGAAGTGCATAAGGTATCCTTCATCCCACCATCGTCCACATCAGCCTCTCTCTCTCTCTGAACCATTTAATGAGTGGATGCGATGACCACATCCACAGTTCCTTTATACCTGAGTCATGTTGAGCTGAGTCCAGTTCAGAGCATTATTGCATCATCATCATCATCCTCTCTCTCTTACCTCTGTGTTCTTATGGGTGCATTGCCTTCACTGCGTCTCTGTGACATTATGGTAAATCTGTGCTACGATACAGTTGTCATGGTATCTTATTTTGGTTTTGTCGCGCTCTGTGTTGTCCTTTTTTACTTTGTGCATATCATATGATATTTTCTCTGCAGTGAAATCTGAGGAATCCTCTCAGGCTTTTCTCTTTTGTTTTCATGTTTTTGTTCCATCTTGTCAGCTCTGACCTCTTTCTCCTGTAATTATGGATTTAAATGTGAATGTAAGATACATCAATACCCTTTTCTTTCTTTTTTCTCCTTTAGAAAATCCCTTTTCTTTTCTCCATTTGCTTTAAAGGTGCAGTGTGTAAAATGTGTATTTCTATTTCTAATGGAAGAGATTGAATATATAGAAATACGTATGTACATAGTTAAGTGAGCATATAGGAATTGTTCATTTTATATCTCTTGAGTTTGCAGTTTATATACAGATGTTCTATATTTTATGTTATATTATCCTCTGTTCAGAGACGGATCAGTGGCTGTGAAAGAACATATCCATATATCTGATAATATGCATCATCCAATGGTTCCATATCTAAAACGAAAACATAATGTAAAAAAATTGTTTGGCCGAATGAGTAAATACAGACCATAAACAAACAATGTTACTAAATTTTAGCGATTTTGTTTGTTAGATTTAAGTGAAATCATTTCCTCTCTATTGGCAGAAATAAAACTCCACCACACATAATCATTAAAAACTATAAATTAATTATTAATTAATCGTGTTATGAATGTGTATAATCACCTGAATGTACTGACTGTTTTCAATACTCTAGAATTAGCCTTTTATATTTCCTTCAGGAGTGGGTCGTCTCTACAGTGGCAGCCATGTTGCACCACCATCATATTACAATAGCATGTAATGGAAACACTAATAATCTTATCAGCTTACTGCTGCCATATGTTTAAAAAATGAGGTGAGTGACATGTAACTTAACCTAGAATTTACTAAATCCCACCCCCTGTACCTTTAATGTTCTTGTACTATACAGCCCTATACACCGCCCCCCTCCTCCACCTTCCTCCTTGATAATACAGATAATTTGTGTATATTTCTATCACACCCCTGACATTAACAGGCCTGCCAGAATGGCTTTGCCCAGCACTTGGAGCATCTGCTGTTTTATGGGGCAGACACCACTTCTCAAAATGCCTCAGGGAACACAGCACTTCACATTTCAGCCCTGTACAACAAGGCGAGTATGGAAATAGATCCCTTTATATTAAACTATTATTGCCATCATAATTACTGCAGTTTCTTCCGAAGTCGCTAACCAATCACTCTCCCCACTTTGAATCACCAGGAGAACTGTGTCCGTGTTCTTCTGTACAGGGGAGCTAACAGGGAGGCAAAGAACAAACACGGTCAGACCCCTTTTCAGGTAAATGGCTGCATGATGATGATTATTATTATTATTATTTTTAAGAAATATATTTGGAATGAAATCATGAGATGGAAAGTAGATTTCCTACAGCAGCTTTAGAAAGAGAAATACAGTAAGTCATGAGAACTCAAACTGCAAAGTGAATGCTGGTCTGGATCTTTTGCAGGTGGCGGTCATGTCTGGTCACTTTGAACTCGGTGAAATCATCAAAAACCACAAAGATTCTGACGTAGGTGAGTTCTTATGCCCTCCTCAAGGAGCTATTAAATATTTCATCAACCCGCCTGCACCTGCCTGTTTTTTGTTCTTCCTCCCCCCTGTGATAATCTTGATTTCTCCTTCCATTTCCTCTCCTGCCTTCCTCACCTACAAACACCCCCAAAACCTGGCCCTCCCCCTCCCCCCAGTGCCCTTCCTGGAGTCACCAAAGTACGTTCCCAAAAGAAGAGAGAGCGCCCTCACTCTCCCCCTCCCCTCCCACCACCTCCTGCGTGCCAACAGTGATAACACCATGACCCAGTCTGACCCTCTGGTTCTGCCCAGCAAGGCTGCCACCAACCCCCACCCAGCACAGGTACTAACAATCAGATGGTTGGGATTGATACAGTCATGATATAAATCTGTCTGTGACATGTGGGTGTGTTCATGCAGAGTCATCGCAGAGCCTCCATAGGCATGAGAAGCTCCAGCAGCCCCCGTACTCGGACCCGCTCCCCATCCAGAGGGAGAGGAGGGGGCCAGAGTGACACTGAGGAGAGGCACCGGCAGCCCAGAGGCAGACAGGGGTAAGGAGTCACCTGAGGAGGGAAGTTGGTTTCACATGTGAACTCAGTTAGGCCCGGAATGCCTTTGATGGTCTGGAAGTGACCTTTGTTTACATCGCATCGACACTGGTGTCTGCCTGTAACACCAAAACTTTTGTATTACCTCAGTTTGAATTGTCCACATGCACAGCACCACTTTCTCCTCCTGTAATATTTGAATTGCTTTTGTTTTCTCCATTTCTGTGTCTGTCGTGCATCAGAAATGTCATCAACACACCCACACACCCACAGGATCTCCTGCAGCATTCTCACATGGACTCATTTGGACCTCCCATTTACTCGAGAAACTCTGGAGTAACTGTGGCGCCTCTCACTCAGACACTTACCTTTTCACTTATTCCGCCCCTCTGGAGGCAATCAGCAGATCATCGTGAGCCTATGGTGAAAGTCTGGAAATAGTTCAGGGCTCAAGATACTGACACATGAATTACCCCTAATTTATGTGCTATTGATGTGTAATTGTAAAAATGCCTCACATAGTTGCACTGTTTAAATGAGTGTGAACTGTAGTATAAAACACTTTTCAGTGGTCACCATGACCAAACAAGTTCTAGAAATACAGACTGTCGTAAACATGGTGGAGACTCATTCTAACCAGGTCCTGTGAGGACATCCACCATCAGGCCGTCATTAATCTCCAGTTACCCCCTGCTGAATGCAGAGAAATGACTATTTGTGACTGGGTTGCATAGTTATAGGGTATTTATAACTGCATCAGTCACATATTTGGGGTGTTGTATCACTGGACATTGTTGTACCTCATGGGAAAGGAGATGTGGGAGCAGCACAACATGGACATGATTGTTCGAGCTGTGTGTCAGTTCTGTTCTGTGAGCACGGAGCAGAAACTGTTTAGTCCTCTGCACATTCCAACATATGCAACGAATACCAGACATGACTAGCCCCGATTCTCTCTGTTGCTATGACTGATTAGTATGACTAAGCATGTCGGCTGAGTCTGATGTGGCCTGACAAGCTGCATGTCGTCTCACTTTGTCTCGCTTGTTTTCCCCACACTGTGTAGCACAGTCTAATCTCACAGTTTCTGAAAGAGACTCTCTTCCCCTCTCTCTGACTCTCTGTCTCACTCTCCTTCTTCCTCTGCAGGGCGACTTCAGTGGGCAGTGGCGGTGGAGGGGGTCACATAAAGCGTATGTACAGCGCCGTGCCAGGCCGAGTGTATGTGGCCACACGTGCCCACTCTTCCAGTGGAGAGAGAGAGTTGTCACTCAGCAAAGGGGATAAGGTGAAAGGTGAGATGGAGCCAGGAATAAGTCACTAAGCATAATGTTGAGGATGTAGGAAATGAGCAAATCTAAGTTCATGTCATCAGTCACAGGTTCTGCTGATGTCCATAGAAATTCTTTTTTAAATGGGCCCATACAACTTCTCATTTTATAGGCTGTTTACTGCGTGATGGTTTGAATGGGAAACACATGCAACATATAATGGACAATAAATGTCTATTCTGTCTCGCTGTGACATACAACTCCGGTAAAAGTTCAAACACTTTTGTGACGTCATATTGAGTCAACATCTTTACACTTCTATATTTTCCAACAATCAAAACCACACTCATCCCCAGCTATATGAACCATTGGCACAGGCAGCCATCTCAGTCCACGGTTCAAGTACTGTGTGTGTGTGTGAGACAAGAAAAGAAGAGGATTGGAGATGTCTCTGGATGGTAGATGATGTGGTGGTTCTGGGTTTAGTTTCAGCAGATATTTGAAAATGAGGCACAGCTTTCCAGATTCTTCCTCATAAGCGGTGGAGGGTGGTGGGTAGCTGCCCCTCTTTGATTAGAGGGTGTTAACTTAAAAGTCATGATGTAAGAGACACGTCCCACATGGTTGACTCATTGGCCCTGCCAGTCCAAGACTGTTTGAAGGACATGGCGGCAATTTAACACAAGCATGAATGGAGATTTTTTTAAACTGTGGTAATAGTTTGAAACAACAGCAATATTGTTTCATCACTGTCGAATCCTATTTATCACAACTGCATTTAAAGGTACAGGGTGTGGGATTTAGTGACATCTAGTGATGAAGTTGCATGTTTCAGCTGAGCTCACCACCGAGAGGACTCACTGGTCCTGATGTAAATATATGGGGATCATTCTAGAACAGGGGGATCAAACTCATTTCAGTTCAGGGGCCACATCTGCCCCAATTTGATCTCAAGTGGGCCGGACCAGTAAAATCCCAGCATAATATCCAGTAAACAAGAACAACTCCAGATTTATCCTATTGTACATTCAGAATCTTTTTACAGCATGAACAGTTTGCTGACTAGTTTATTGAAAAAAATGTAGTATTTTCTGGCATTTTAAACCTTTGCAAAGCCATCTAACAGGCCATATTGGACCTTCTGGTGGTCCGGTTTAGGCCCGCGGGCAGGAAGTCTGACCCCCCTGTTCTAAAAATATCATAACAATTTGAATAAACTGGTGATTATACTAATATAAGATCTTGAGTATAATTATTCTATAGTGCATTTCCACTAACAGGTATTAAAGTAAAAGTTTTACAGTTTGATCCAGAATAAAGAAAACAAGCTACTGTGAAGCATCAATAGCAAGGATGAGACTTGCATGAGGGAGGGGAGGATTGTAAACAAGACAAATGAGAAGCACCAGTGCCCTGTCATCACAAAGTAATGGCATGTTCCCAGGCTGTTCTCAGTGGACTGTACTGCAATATAATAACACAGGTTAATAACGATAAAGAAGGGGAGTTGGAGAGGGAAAAGCATTACAGTGTAGGACACTGGATCTGCCATCCACAGTACATTGTGTACACTTAACTGTGAGTTTCCCTGTTTATCTGTTTCAGTGTTGAGTGTTGGAGAGGGCGGATACTGGGAGGGAACAGTGAAAGGTCGCACTGGCTGGTTCCCCTCAGACTGTGTGGAAGAGGTGGCGGCTCTCAACAGAGACAATCGATCAGGTGAGATGGATCCAGAGGGAGCTTCAGCTCGTTAAGTTGACTTCAAACATTAATCTCTTCATGGACCATGAGTGGGCTGTTTTAAAAAGCCCTGTGGTAATCTGACTAAAGCTGATTTACAGTTTAAACAGGTATGATTTTTATAATAAAAGATTATTGATATGCGTGTGTTTGCTCTCACAAGGTTGATAATGTGAAAATATGGGTTAAAAAAACGTATCGTAGTGATATAGAATAGCACATAGATTGGAGAAGGGGAAGGAAAATGGGTTACATATTCCCTCAGGCTGGCATTATACTGCAAGTCAGTGTAATGCCCTGCACGTCACACTCATGTTTACCAGCAGGCCCCTTTATTTAAGCAGACAGTGGCACATGCACAGCAGAGCCGTTCCATTTTCTCATATTTTCACAGCTGCATGGTTCATGCAGCTCGCAAACCATATGTCACGTCGCAGAAGACACAAAAAAGGGTGTCAATTTGTTTGATTCACTGGAGGCTCGCGCCGCAAATGCGTCACTCCTATAAAAAGACGGAGACGGTGTCACGGCGGCAGGGAAAGTTTGAAACCAGCATATGTTTTGTCTCTGTGTGTCCTGCAGAGACGCGCAGCGAAAAAGCCAAGAGGAAGCTGTTCCGGAACGTCACTGTCGGAGCCTATGACTGCACCGACGGCCCCAGGTGAGGAAAAGCTGCTGTGGATGTTACAACCTAGTGCAGAGGATGAGAAAGCCTGACTAAAAAGTGTGAAAATGGTTGTGTCTTCTATTATGTCTGTGTTGTCCACAGTGTCATCCCATGCAATCCCTGACAGGCCTAAAGCCCTTGCACACAACAGTCGTTTCAATCTATCCTTCCTTCTATCACAGGGGTGATGAACTCATTTTAATTGAGTAAAATGGTGCCACATACAGTCTAATTTCATCTCAAGTAAACCGGACCAGTACAATCATAACATAACAACCTATAAACAACAACAACTCTTAGATTTTCCCTTTGTTTTGGTGCAAAAAAAGTATCCTTTACACATGCACATGCATAAGAATTACAGATCATTGTATCGTCAAAAGCACAAAACAATTATTATCTGTAATGCTAATCTGTAATCTGTAATGAAACATCTCTGTAATTCCCTGTAATGTTTATGGTATATGGCCATATGTTGGTACCCCTGTTCTAGCAGCTATACTGCTTATTGGAACAGGATAACAGGGAGGGCTAGAACACATTGGGTCAAAATAGGGGTTCAAACTGGACAAGTTCTCAGTGTTACACACCTTATATACAGAGACTAACGAATATTTACACACACATTTACACCTATGGACAAAGATACACACCTATCGACCAGTTACCATCATTATAATAAACTTTATTTGTATAGCACATTTCATACAAACATTGCCGCTCAAATCCCAATCTGCACCACCTGGAGAATGAATAAATGAATTTCCGTTGAGAAATGATGGAAAAATAAAATTAAACAGCCAAAATAAACCTGAATGGCTGCAGCCGCTTACAGTTCCAGCTGTGTGGGCAGCAGCTGAGCTGTGAGCTAAGACTGTAAAGGCCTCCAGGTGATTGAAGTAGATGACACACACTTGTGTTGTGCATATGTGGGTGTTCGTGCATGTGCATGCATGCGCGTGTGTGTGTGTGTGTGTCCGAGCTTGTTTCTCTTGATTTCACATCCTTCCTCGCTGCTCTATGTTTTTCTGCTGATCCTCATCAGCTCCCTGTTCTCTGTAGTTTCGCTGTGTGAGCATGTCGACGTCGGGCGATCGGAGAGCAGCCATGTGTTTTCTGGTTGGGCCGCTTTAGGCTCCACCAGACAAACGCACTTCTCCATCCTCATGCCTTGTTTACACCGAGCCTGATTAAGCCGTGATGAAAGGTGGAGGTGGGGTTCCTCTCTTCCATGACATTTGTGGAAATGTGCAGCCCAGCCACAGATGAGCAGCTGCTGTTGTGTATTAGGAGGCTTATCCCTGTTTGTCCGAGTGTTAGTGTGCATGTGTTTCTATGTGTACATGCATCTCTCTCCTCCTGATGAGTCATGTGGAGGCTGAAGCACCAGGCATAGGTTGTATTCTGTGGCTAGAGAGAAGGACTTTGCAGTTGCCACTCGGGGGTTTCAGGCTCTCTCTCTCTCTCTCTCTCTCTCTTGGACCACATCAGTTTGGACCGAACATCGACACTCGCGCCGTGAGTATGGTCGTTTCGTGAGGCGTGTTGCGCGTTAGTGCGTCCTGGAGGGGATCCCTCACTCCCCCTCCCGCGGGGGTCTGTGAAGGTGGGCTGCACAGATCAGATCTGGTGTCAGAGGTCATCCTGAGTCAGGGAGGTCTGTCAACAACAGGTGGAATGTGCTCGAGATATTTCTGTTTGCTTTAACAAGAATGATTTTCACTCCCGTCAGACTGGTTCCAGAATGATGAAGTTCAGAGCGCAGGTTCAAAATGAATGTGGATGGTTTGATTTACCCGCTATTTGTTTATCCACTGTCTCTCTTTGTTTATGTACAGAAAAGAAAATGAGAAAGCAGCTCTATATTGTTTTCAATACAAATGTTTATGATAATAATAATAATGATAATGATAATGATGATAATAATGATAATGATAATAATAATGATAATGATGATAATAATGATAATGATAATAATAATGATGATAATAATAATAATGATAATGATAATGATGATAATAATGATAATGATAATAATAATGATGATAATAATAATGATAATAATGATAATGATAATAATAATGATCATAATAATAATGATAATGATAATAATGATGATAATGATAATGATCATAATGATAATGATAATAATGATAATGATCATAATGATAATGATAATGACGATAATGATAATGATCATAATGATAATGATAATGATAATGATCATAATCATAATGATAATGATAATGATAATGATGATAATGATAATGATAATAATGATGATAATGATAATGATAATAATGATCATAATAATAATGTGTGTGCTGGTCAAATAAAAACTCCCCTCCAAACACACTTTGCTCTTGGAGCAGTGACCTGATGCAAATGTCTTGCGCTGATGTGCGACGCCCCAGAAAACCACCAGCCACCTTCATTTGTCTGCACCTGCGCGCGTGTGTGTGTGTGTGTGTGTGTGTGCGTGTGTGTGTGTGTCCTTACATGTAATGGCACGTCGAGTTATAGCTTAGCTGCTCTCATCAGCGTTCCCTCAGGTGTGTTTAAATACAGACGTGTCATCAGCACCTCCACATGAGTGTTCGCTACTTTTCACCTCAGAAATCATCGTCACCATCGTAATGAAAAGATAAATCAAATGAGTTTGGAACACGGAGGGAAGAACAAAGAACACAAACACAGACACTTGTCACGACAACGGTTTGCCAAGCGTTGATTATTGGAGGCAAAAATAAGTGGGGGGGGGCCAGCCGTGTGGGGGTCCAGCCGTGTGGGGGGACCAGCCGTGTGGGGGACCAGCTGTGTGGGGGGACAGCCGTGGGGGGGCCCACCCTGGGGGGG
>JAFBJT010110699.1:27602-39219 GCA_016785325.1 Chascanopsetta lugubris | reverse complement strand
GCCCCTAGAACCTCTGGTCCTGGTCCTGAACATGTACTGTACACTGACTGTACAGTTCACTGAGTCCACCCCCCACGCGCTGCAGCTTTTTTGCAGACTCTAACCGAGCCGTTCATGTAGACATCCCAGTGTTACTCCTGCACTAGTTGCTCAACTGCACACATGTTTCTATTTTTTTTTTCACATGTCCTACTTCAGCTTCATGGACACAGTGTTCACTTCTGATGTCCCACCCACTGCCAGATGCCATACAATAAATCATACTCACTTTGCCTTTTCCTCTCGTGTAATGAAGAATGATTGGTGTAAACAGTAAAGTACCCACAGAGTTTAAAGGTGCAGTGTGTAGGGTTTAGTGACAGTAGTAGTGGATAAGTTATATGTTGCAACTGAATCACACCCCTCCTCTCCGTGCATGGGAGCCTTCACTTATTTAAAGTCTAAGGTGTTTAGTGTGTCTATTTTGGGCCACCGTCGAAACAAAGAGGAGCATCATGTTTGTCCCTAGAGGACTCCTTCTAGAGGGGGGAAAAATCTGATATTCAATTGTTATCATTGCTTTGCCACTATGTAATCATTATCAGTTCTAATTAATATTGGTAAAACTTTTTACCATTCTAAATATTCAATTTCCACCATAATTCTTTAGCAATGCATCTCAAACCCATCCACACGAAGGGGGAGGGACTTAACAAGTCGGTGCTTTTACTTTGAAAATCTCTCCCGGAAGTGGAGCCGGTGGGTATCACTGTTTCTGCGCTGCTCCTCCTGCGTGATCTCAGAGTGGGTAAAGGTGCCGACTGGAAAAGTTGCCGGAGTGGAAACAGTCCGTCCACTGCAGGTTAACACCACAGAGCAGATATTTGACACTTTCCAGGGACCAGCTGCTCCGGACTTTCCGTTTTCACCTCGACGAGGAGCAAAGCAGCGAACACAAGCTTCCCTTCATTCCTCCGAAGTTACACACGGTCGAGTTGGCAGAGGTAAGGTAACGTAACGTAACGTAACGGTAGCTAGCTAACACAGCTAGCTGCTGCTGCTGCTGCTGCTGCTGCTGCTGCTACTACACACAGACCCCCATTCATTTGTGCCTCGATCCGTTTTCTGATATGTAGACAATTTTAGAGAGCCGAACTAGCTTAAATACAACCATGTGCATGTTTACACTGTTGTGTGTGTGTGTGTGTGTGTGTGTGAGTGGAGTGACACTTGTGTAGTCTAGCTAATGAGAAGTAGCTGAAAGGTATGTGGGCTAAAAAGGAAGGGGGTGTTTCATTGGACGTGGCTGAGCCGCTGTGAAAGGCTCTTTATATCCCACCAGGCTGTAACGGTTCGACTGGTGACCGGTGTTATAGCATCTTACTAATGTAACACAAACATAT
Organism: Chascanopsetta lugubris; assembly: GCA_016785325.1. Taxonomy (NCBI): domain Eukaryota; kingdom Metazoa; phylum Chordata; class Actinopteri; order Pleuronectiformes; family Bothidae; genus Chascanopsetta; species Chascanopsetta lugubris. The sequence continues at coordinate 37,837 of JAFBJT010110699.1, read as the reverse complement.
CCAACGAACATTTTCTCACACAGTTTTCTTTGTTGTATTCAAATGAAGCATTTAGATACTAGATTTCCCAAAGGACAGTTCGTTTACTGAGTGGGTGTAACGGTTAAATGGTGTATTTAAGCAAGGAAATGAATTATGATGATGAGCTGAATATACCAATATTGACAACTGTCTCATCAGCTTCATCCTCCGAGTCAACTGGTGAACCACGAACTAACTCCTCTGATGTAACTTTACATTTTAGATCAAGCTGTTCTTATGTTTGATCAAGTGCTCCGAATGAAGACAAGAGAAAATATTAAAAAACGGATCAAATTCAGATTTGTATTGAATGATGTCAGAGATTCTTAGGTTTACACTTATATACTTTGTATGATTGAACATTGAATATTCGTTTCATTAATCTGAAGAGGTCTCCTTTTGATATATTCAGTTCAGTGGATGGGGGAAAAAAATACATATTCAAATCTCCCAATGAAAATATTTGGTGCTAGTGCTTCATGTGTGTTCACTCCCTCTTAATGTCCTCCAGATGTTTCAGATTAAGAGGATCTGCTGCATCGGTGCTGGATACGTAGGAGGCCCAACATGCAGCGTGATCGCCGAGATGTGTCCGGAGGTCACAGTGACGGTGGTGGACGTCAATGAGTCCCGCATCAAAGCCTGGAACTCCGAAACTCTGCCCATATATGAGGTTCGGTATAATGTTGATGAACTATTGCAATAACCTCTGTGCGGAGTGGGTCCTGTTGCGCTTATTCGCCGTGTGTGACATTTGAAATGTTCCATTTGTTTTTATCACTGTGTTTAAAGAAGAGATGTTGCTAGGCAGAGCCCATGTTTTGAGCTGCATGACTCCTCCAGTGAGTAAAATGAACCGTTGATTAACTCCAGACTGTTTTGTAACTTCTCTACGTCAAGCAAGACCACAAGCTATTTCACCATCATGAACGACTTGTACAGAGAGAAGTAATGACCAGTCACTCTGAGCTACATTTGAAATGTGGTACTGTTTTTTTTTCATATTTCACACATTCACTGACGCACATGTTATATGTCTCATCTTCCCACCCACCCACCCCCACTGCAGCCGGGCCTGAAAGAAGTGGTTGAATCATGCAGAGGGAGAAATTTGTTCTTCTCCACAGACATCGACTCAGCCATCAGGGATGCTGACCTCGTCTTTATCTCCGTGAGTGCATTTTTCCCCTCCTGACGACACGATACCAGCATTCACTCTCACTGTCTGAACATCTAAAGAGATAAATCTGACATTTCCGACACACCCTGCTCCACAGGTCAACACGCCGACAAAGACGTATGGAATGGGAAAGGGACGCGCGGCCGACCTGAAGTTCATCGAGGCGTGTGCCCGGCGAATCGTGGAGGTGTCTGACGGCTACAAGATCGTCACAGAGAAAAGCACGGTCCCGGTTCGAGCTGCCGAGAGCATTCGCCGGATATTTGACGCCAACACCAAGCCCAGCCTTAACCTACAAGTGTGTGTTCTTGTGTGCAAGACTCTCTGAGATCTGTTGTCGCATGTTGCTGAGGTTGTGTTGCTGCCGCAGGTGTTGTCCAACCCAGAGTTCCTCGCTGAGGGAACCGCCGTGCGGGACCTGAAGGAGCCGGACCGTGTCCTGATTGGTGGAGATGAAACGGCTGAAGGTCAAAGGGCAATAAGAGCGTTGTGTGCCATCTATGAACACTGGGTCCCCAAGGCCAGAATCATCACCACCAACACGTGGTCATCAGAGCTGTCCAAACTGGTGAGTAGGCCTGTTATTAGTAGTTGCTTCCATTGTTAGTTAATCTGCTGCTTATTCTACTCATCAACCGATCAGTGTATTGTCTCTTGTAAACATGAAGCAATCAACTGTGTCATTTTCTTCTTACAATTCCAATTTTCTTAGTATGAAGAGTATTTAATTAATTTGTTGAAAATAAGGTCTTGATTGGTTTTAGATGTCTCAAGTTACTCTTTGCCTGATACTGCAATTTCAAATCTCAGAATATCAGTTGTACTTTTATCAACCCTTTACTGAAATATAGAAAATATACACATAAATTTTTCCCGATTAAATGATCATTTGATTGATTCTATCAACACTGCTGTAATGAAGTTTAATTTGATCACCGTCAAATCTTTTGATACATCGTATATGTATTTGTAGGCAGCCAATGCTTTCCTGGCACAGCGGATCAGCAGCATCAACAGTATCAGTGCTCTGTGTGAAGCCACAGGAGCTGATGTGGAGGAGGTTGCCAAGGCGATCGGGATGGACCAGAGAATAGGGAGCAAGTTTCTCAAAGCCAGTGTGGGTAAGAGATGTGGCTGCTGGGTGTTTTCCCTGAGCCTCTGTGTCTCAGATCTGCAGCTGTAGAATTTTTACATTCAGCACGTTGCCATGGCGATGGATGACCGTCGCTCCTCTCACTACCTACTGTCACACTCGGTCAGGTTTTGGTGGAAGCTGTTTCCAGAAGGATGTCCTGAATCTGGTTTACCTGTGCGAGGCCCTCAACCTGCCTGAGGTCGCCTCCTATTGGCAGCAGGTGAGAAGTAATCCTATCTTGTCACCTATTTTTGTTTTATTTATTTTTTTACATTTGACCACAGTCTAAATGTGTCTTCAATGTGCTCCCTCAGGTGATTGATATGAATGAGTACCAGAGGCGGCGGTTTGCCTGCAGGATCATCGACTGTCTCTTCAACACCGTCACGGGGAAAAAGATCGCTCTGCTCGGCTTCTCCTTCAAGAAAGACACTGGCGACACAAGGCGAGTCTCCTTTCACTTGGTTTGTTTTTCATTATCACACCTTTATTGAAGTTTGTCGCCCACCAGATATTTGCCTTTCTTTCTCTGTCGGTTGAATGATTCATTTGACATGGTAAGAAAAGCATGGAGACCTCTGAGGGGTGTGTGTAGCCTTTGTACATACTCAACTTTGGTCCTGGTCAGGTGGACACTTGGCTCACAAGTGTGTGTGTGTGTGTGTGTGTGTGTTAAATGTCACAATTCCAGGGAGTCGTCCAGTATCTACATCTCAAAGTACCTGATGGATGAAGGAGCAAAGCTGTTCATCTACGATCCCAAAGTCCTCAAGGAACAGATCATTCATGACCTCTCCCAGCCCCACATCTCTGATGACAACCCAGAAAGAGGTGTGTGTGTGTTGTGTGTGTGTGTGTGTGTGTGTGTGTTAGCACGTTAATGGAACCTTCCATCATTATTACAAAAATATAGGAGAGAATAAAGGATGACAGGAAGCTCACTTTAAGTAACAAAAGCTAATCGAGTGCTGCTGTTCTTTTCATTTTAATACAAAATAGAAATGAAAGTGGTGAATATCTCCCGATTTTTCTCACAGACAGAAATGTGAAAAATCTGTTGTAGCATTGAACCAGCTGCCACTGTATCTGAAGGAATTCCAAATGTGATACCCGCAAAACCTCAATGATCCCCAGTTAATTTTCTGATTTATTTCCCTTCCCTGTAAAACCTGAAACCTGTTTACAAAGGATCATCCTCCCGAGGCAACACTAGTTTTATAAAAGTCAAGTAATGTATGATTTTATATCTGTTTATGTTTGTGCTCAGTGTCAGAGCTGGTGACCGTGACCTCGGACCCGTATGAGGCGTGTCAAAGTGCACACGCACTGGTGATCTGCACTGAATGGGACATGTTTAAGGTCAGATCAACACTTTTCTATTTCATCTTTTAAACCTGAATGAATGTGAAAATGAAGTTTCAACTCCTTTGATTCCACCACAGGAACTGGACTATGAGAAGATCTACAAGAAGATGCTGAAGCCAGCGTTTATCTTTGACGGCCGCAGAGTGCTGGACCACCTCCACCCTCACCTGCAGAACATCGGCTTCCAGGTGAGCAGACTGAGAACACCTCGCACACACACTCACACACACACGTACTCAATACTAAATTCAATTAGAGGACACTTTTTTAAAAAGTCAGCCAACTACAGTTCCGCTTCAAATGCTCTTTCCGCAGATCGAAACTATCGGTAAGAAGGTGTCGGCTACGAGAATCCCCTACAGCGCGGCGGCTGTTTGTCCTCGCATCAGCGCGGCTGAACCTCCTCCAAAGAAAGCCAAAGTTTGAGACTCCAAACGTTTCGCCACACACGAGCTCCACGTTCACTCTCAGCCATTTTAGTGCTGCTTGAACCCCGTTCACCTGAGAGCTTCGTTACACCTTCAGTCCAGAAATATTCACCGACGAATCATTCCAGACACAGAGACCTAACTTTTATACATTTCGCCTTGAACAGCATTAATCGTCCAACCATTTCAATGCACAGTCATCACTTTCAAAACAACAGTCTTTTTTCCTGCAGTATTTACTGTATAATCAGTATATATAAACTTTTATACAATTTTTAAAACTATTTTTATAAATTGTCTTACTGTATGTTAATCAGTATGTCTCCTCTGTATCAGCAACTGTATGTTTACTAAAAAGGGCCAATGCAATAAACTGTGATGTGTGTCCTTAAACTGTGCCCTCATGTTTATGATGTTATGTTGCAGGTAAAAAACATAGTTGGAGCTGTAGATCCAGATCAGACAATACTTGTTAATATAATTATCATTAACTGGTAATGATATCAACAACATTCTTACATATATCAGTCCTGCTGTTGCAGGATTCCTGCCTTTCCCCCCCTGCCCTTAAAGTGAATGTACCTATAAACTGTTTTTACCTATTTCACGTACCAACACAAACATATCGGAAGCCTTTATCAACATAGCAAACAAATTATTGTAAGATAGCCCTGTCTTAAAATTCATGATCCCTAATAATATTTGGACAACTGCAGCATTAAACTTAACAATAACAATAATAAGCATTGCATTTACAGCTATGGTGGAGGAACCTGTCAATAATAATCATATAGAGAATGTTACATGCATTTTGTAAGGTAATATTATAAACATGGTGCCCAGGGTGGATTTGCATTCACACACAACTTCCTGCCTGAAGAGACCACTTACTCATGTGGTGAGTGGTTCTCAGGACACGCCCACCAATGATGACTGTGTTCCTCAGGACCCATGTAAATACCACACCCGTACAGGGCCAGTGACACAATGTAGACCGAGCATTTTTGAGAATTAAATTATCTTTATTTTAACAGCCAGAGTAAAATCGACAAACTTCTTTCATTTCTTTACATTAGAAAAAGCCGCACTGATGAGCTCCTCTTGGCTAATGGAGGGCTCAGATGTCATTTTTTTCCCACTCCAGCTTCCCCCTAAACATTGCGCGTTTCCATGGCGACCAGTTTTTAAAGTCGGAAATGTAATTTCCGCTGCTGAGTCGCTGTGATGAACCTTAAGATCGAGTCCTGAAGCTGGGCCGACTTCAAAGTGCTCGTAAACGGAGCTGCTGGCTCAAAGGTCAGCGGCTCTCTACCTGAAGTCCAGGGCCCCTGAGGGGAGGGAGCGGAGGCTGGCTGTGATTTAGGGGCCCTTGTCATGCAGACATGGTTCCATTACAGATGTTGCTCCTCACATCAGCTTGTATTGTCTGCTGTCAGGCTGACGTGGACAGTTCTCTACATGTCTGCAGGCCTCTTACTGCTCTGTGTGAGCTTTGATCTCCTCCCACACCGAGCTGTGGAACTGCTGCTGGTCACAGTGGAGCAGTAAAAGACACTGGAGCGTACTGAAAAGAAACAGAAGGAAGAGACCGGTCCCTGTACTTACACATGTCGTGTTAACGACACCTCGGTATCCTGGGACTGATTGTTATGTCGTGTCACTGAGGTTAACAGGTCTATGCCTTGGTTCAACACCTGCAGCTGATCTGGGCTGTGAGTCTGTGTGTCATCAAAGGTAAATACAGAGTTTTAAGTCAAAATACAAGATAGAATGTTGGAGCCGCAGCATGTGAGCTTCATCATTCAGCGACGGTTATCTCTGCTTTTCTCTTCTCCAGGAGATTCTTCAGGAAGAACTCGCCTGCACAGGGGAAAACGGATCAAAACATACGTTCACTAAACTCACATTCTACCTTTTTATTCTTATATTGATTGATTGAATGAGTGGGAATATCAAAGGCCAATAACGTTACACAAATGCCACGTTATTATGATGAATACTTCCTTTAGAAATCACAGTTTAATAATGGCAGTATCACATGCCCCCCCCATGCGTCCAAATTAGCTAGTTACATGGCCAAGTCTAATTATAACTGCAGCTCAGCTGAACGGTGCATGTAAAAAGTTGCAAATCTGAAATGAGCTGCTTTAATAGAATAATATGTTTAATGTCATATTTCCAGGAGTGATCCCAGTAGAGTCTCTCACCTGCTTTGTATGAGGATCGCACCAGTGGTCCACTGGCTGTGTAAACAAAGCCCATCTCAGTCCCAACTTTCTCCCAGTGAGCAAACTTCTCTGGTGTGATGTATTCTTCCACCTACACACACACACACATCCATTACACCAAATGTGCTCCTCTCTATGGCCATAGGAAATCAGGAATCCCACAGTCACAGTACTCAGTTGCAGTAGCAAGCTCTCACCTTCAGGTGGCGCTTGGTGGGCTGCATGTACTGGCCAAGTGTCAGACAGTCGACCTCTGCTTCTCGCAGCTCTGCAACATCACAACAGTGGTGTGATCAGCACACTGTTCACATCTGTGTGTGTGTGTGTGTGTGTGTGTGTGTGTGTGTGTGTGTGTGTGTGTGTGTGTGTGAGAGAGAGAGAGACTGACTGATTGTTCACCACACCTGTCAACGTGTTGTGTATCTGTTGGTCGGTCTCTCCCAGTCCCAGCATGATGGAGGTCTTGGTGAGCAAAGTGGGTTTGACCTTCTTGGCGTGTTTCAGGACGCTGAGGGACTGGTCAAAGTTCGCTCTGGGGTCGCGAACGTGTCTGAGAGCAGATGAGAAGAAGACAGGTCACTGAGATAATCACAATGAATACTGAGTATCCATATGCTAAAAATAGATTAGAAAAAAATGTACTGCAGTGAGTTTAAACTCCTGTAATGCATTTTGTACAGCAGGGAAAGGGCTCTTTTGCGCCATCTGCTGGTCAAAGTGTGTACTACGATCATCCTTCTGTGACTGATTTCTCTTTGTGGCGGAGCAGTGAACAACAAAACAACCTTTCATCTATATACATCACTAAAGGTATATATATATAATTATATTAATTAAATTGTATTTTTATTAATATTAAAAGCCCAACTCAGCTAGAAAATAGAAACAGAAACAGTTTTGACCCTTGTTGTATCATTTGAACGTTTGATCTGTACCAGGCAAACTGATGTATGTATAGTCTAAGATTATTTTTTACTTTGAAATTAATATTACTGGATTACTGCAAAGAGGTAAAACTAGCAAATGTAATTTAATTGTTTTTTACTTGGTAACAGAACTGAAAAAAAAGACAGTTGCCACAATTATGACCTTTTCCGTTTTTATCTGAATTTAATTTTTCTAAAATTGATGAGGATGTCTTTCATCAGAAATCTTGGCAACTTTGATCTGTATCATATTTGCCAGTGGTAAAAACCCCCCAAAACAAAGAGTAATATGTACTAACCTCTGCAGCTCTCTCACTGTCTCCACGTTGTGCGCATACACGTCTAAACCAGAGAGGGCGATCTTCTCCACAGCCGCCAGGTCACCACGGAAATCAGGGGTCAGACATTCGACCAGGATCTGAGAATTTCTGAGTGAAGGTGACGGAAGGTGGTTGTTTATTCATTTTTCACAGATATTGTATCATGATGCAGAGGTGAGGGTGGAGGACGTTACCTTTCCTTCAGGCTGGAAACCGTCTCAGCAAAGTGTGCCGCTCCACCATCTGCAATATCTGCACACACACAGGACACGGAGGCACTGACGCACGCAAGCTACATTTGTTTGTTCTCTTTGGGTTTGAATCGGTGTCTTAGAAAATGGGTTGTATTTGTGAGATTGACTCATAAACAACATGTCTATCAGAGTGAGATGGGAGGCAGTTACCATCTCTGTCGACGGAGGTGAGAACCACGTAGTCCAGCCCCCAGGCGGCGATGGCCTTGGCCGTGTTGTGGGGCTCATCCGGGTCCAGAGGTGGAGGTCGACGGGCTGTTTTCACTGAGCAGAACCTGCACCCGCGGGTGCATGTGTCTCCCATCAACTATAGAGAGGCGGACAGAAGTATATATAGATGAGAGTTTGTGCATTAACGGGTACGGAGAAGAATATTAGGATCTAAATATCTTCAGGGTGTAGCAGCAGACCAACCATGATGGTGGCGGTGGCAGTGGCGTACTCGCCCCCTCCCCAGCATTCCCCGATGTTTGGACACCTGGCCTCCTCACACACCTGAGGGAACACACACACACACACACGTGTCATGGTGCACTGCACTGAACTATTTTTAATACGGTCGATGACCTCATTCAGTGTCTTATGATAATACTCACCGTGTGCAGGTTGAGCTCTCTGAGCGTGTTCTTCAGTCTGTTATAGTTCTTTCCGATGGGGATCTCAGTCTTTAACCAGGGAGGAAGACGCAGTCTGATATGATACAACAACAACAACAACAGAGAGAGAGTGACTCAGTGCATATCCCATCATGCACTGGGTTTTGTGGAAATGTAGTTCATTATTTTCACATCACAAACCAGCTGTCACGTGTCTTTCAAGACACGCAACAGAAAACAAGCTACATGCAGCATTTTCTTTTCTTTTTAAAACTGTAAACGCAACAAAGTTTAACATATAGTGTTCAGAAATAATCTATAATATGATTAAAGTAATGCTTTTATGACTCTAGAATGACCGTGAATGTCTGACCTGTTGTTTTCATGACACTAGACAAAGCCATTAAACCTCTGTGAGTTTAGTTCGTGTACAAAGGGCTCCGTCCCTGTAGGAGCATGTGAAGTGGATGTGTTTATGAGTTTGAATGCACTTCACTGTCACACACTCTGACAGACTGTACCGAATTAGGCGTTGGGTGGTGGTGTGTGATTCTCCAGTGAGGGTAGAGCTCATTTTAAAAGCAAGACCTAACAATTCTTTATGGTTTGCGCTTGGAGAACTGGTGCTGTCTGATGGTATGAGAGAGATGTGGGCAACCACAGATAAACAGTACATCTTCTCTACAGAAGCAGCCATGTTGCACCATTGTGTTGTTGTTGTTGTTTTTTTACAGTGGCCCAAAATGGACAAAGTAGACAACTATTGAGGTTTGATAATAACCGAAGTCTGCCATAGATTCTGCTTGGGGGCGGGGCATGTGAACAGCAATGTGTAACTTTACAGTGAGCATGATAAAGTGATGATACAGTGTGATTGGACCTGCTCTTTGCCCCCTGATAACAAACGCCCCCCTCTCACCTCTCCCCCTTCTGTCTCCTCAGGTTGCCTCTGTATTCCTCCCACTTGCTCCTGTCAGACAGATCCCCTGAGATAAAGTCCTGCAGGTCAGGTCCATCTTCGGTCAGAGGCTCCTTCTTCCGGTCAGCGCTGGCTGCAGAGGACCTGACGACGGTGCTCACACTGCTGCTGTACACCTACACACACACACACACACACACACACACACACACACACACACACACACACACACACACACACACACACACACACACACACACACACACACACAGGGGGAGTCAGGTTAGTTCAGGTCCCTCGGATTGACCACACAGTGTCATGTTGTTGACACCACCGAGAGACAGTCTGTCACCAGAACTGTCTCTGGGGTATCAGTTCCTTCCAGGCCCGTGACGCAGGTTTCGCTATCGCCACCGTCGGTTCCCGGTAACAGTTCACCTCCACACTTCTCCGTGGTGTGGGCTCCAAAGTGTCCGAGTGAAGATACTCACATGTGGGAAACACCTGGGACTCAGCCAGAGCTGGTTCGTGGAGAAACGACCAGCGACGCTGCGACTTTGTTTGAGCAGCGCCATGACTTTAGACCGAGGCTGAGTAAGGAGACTGTCCTTTACAACAAGGCTGGATGAGCGACTGATCGCGTCTGGTGCTGCCTTCAGTAGTGTCGGTAAAGAGGAAACTTCGTCGATAGGGTTGAGCGGATTGTGCCAATTACACCCAGGCATTGATATCAATACTAATATTTCTACTTTCTTTGTAATGACGTGCGTTCGTGAAGTTGAATGTGGCAGCTGAATATGCTACATACACCCTTTGCTTTCAAACCTGCAATGGAAAACCAATGGTTTACCATTCGTGTTGTG
>JAFBJT010110699.1:7770-26521 GCA_016785325.1 Chascanopsetta lugubris | reverse complement strand
CTACAAATATTATACAACAATAACATACTGATATTTGCATGAATTTATAATCACTTAAATCTATCTGCAGTCTTTAAGATGTCCGTGACCCCCCCCCCCCCCCCCCCCCCCCCCCCCCCCGGAGGGGGAGTTGGGTGGGACAGGCAGCAGTGAATGCCAGGCCTGGCACAGCTGTACAAGCAAAGCTGTGAAGAGAGGTCAGCGCCACCGGCGCTCAGACTTGGCCGGCGCCGTCCCACGCGATCTGCATTCGCCTCGTCCTGTCCCTGCCTGGCTGTTCACGCTCCTGCATTCAATCCTGCAGTGGATATGTTGCATCACTTTCCACGGCCGCAACACCTTCCCTCGCGTTGTTCCCCTCCCAGACAGCACGACGGCTGTGTCTCCAAGTACAATTGATCCAACAGTCATTTTCCTCTGATGTATTTCTCACACATCTTGTTTTGTCTCTCGTGGACTCTTCCAGATCAGGTGAGGAAAAAAGAAACGGCAAATATGAGCACATATGAGATTTAAGAGCCTTTAGTGCAGCTCAGTCTCTTCTCAGCCGATCAGATCGTCTCCTCGACGGCCTGATGCGCGAGCGCGAGGGCGGAGCTCCGTTTATCTACGCTCATCCTTCCCAATACTGCAGAGACAATCTGCTGCCACATCGTGCCCCACTCTGTCACAGACGCTGGACGGATGCATCGAGTGAGCGCTCAGGTTTACGCTGCCACACGAAGCTTTCATGAGTAGAGCTGCAGCCACGGATTCTTTTTGAAATCGATTAATGAACCAGTCGTTATCTTCAATTTGAGTCAATGATTATTTGAAGAGGTGAAAAGACATTAGGTACAAAGGTGGAAAAGACGTGAACATTATCCGACTCATCACCTGATAGTTTCACATCTCGTCAGCCTGTGTGTGTGTGTGTGTGTGTGTGTGTGTGTGTGTGTGTGTGTGTGTGTGTGCATCTTGGAAATCAGAAGTAGAGTATGTTATCTCACTTCCTTAACCAACAGTTACAGCAAAACATGAATTAAAGGTGCAATGTGTAAGATTTGGGTTTTTGTCACTTTAATCTACAGAAATAGAATCAGAAAACAATTATATAAAGCCATTTTATTGGGGGTGAGTCATTTAAGGCACCATCCGATTACAATTCAGGGTGCAACCATGAGACTACTCAACGATTATCACGATAATGACGATTATCACGACTGTAAACGTTTTTTGATGCATCAGGATTGATTTTTTTTCTCACTTTGTGGCTACTTCATACTTTTACAGCTTTCGTACACACACACACACACGAGCACACACACACACACACACACACACACACACACACACACACACACACACACACACACCAGTGCACGGCAGAAAATAGTTCAGATCTGATGATGACTGTTGTCATTAAAAGAAACCCATGGTTAGTCTGTCTCCTCTGCACGAGCCCCCCAAAGCTGAGAACCAAGGCCAAACAGGGCGGTCCGTCCCTTCAAGTGTCCGAGCGGCAAACACGACTTTCACTTTCCTTCCACGCACTGCGCTTCACTTCCTGTCGTTTATTTATTATGAAAAATTACCGTTTTTGAACATTTATGAAGCGTAATCCAATTATAACGTGTCGCACCACGACGAATCTAACAATCGATGAATCAACACACCCCTAATTTTTACAAATGCGAAAACACGTATGACTTGCTTTTTAAATAACCCTAAAAATAGCCCTTTAATGTATATTTACACCAGGAGCGGGTCCACCCTACGGGGGCCGCCATGTTTTTACAGTAGCCCAGAGTGGACATACTAAACATCTTTTGAGTTTTAATGACACCTGCAGTCTATCACAGGTTCTCCTTGCACGCTGGAATGGGAGGGGTGGGGTGACGGATACAAGGTGCAACCAAATCTTACACACAGCACCTTTAATGGATGAATGGTCTCAGCCCCGCCAGGCCTTACATACCCCTGCGCCAGTGCGACCACATCCCCGCCTCAGGGCAGACGCTTCTTTTTAACATCTCTCGACTTCTTTAGGAGGCCAGTGACATTTTGTCCTCAAATGTTTTGCCGTGAAGCTCTGCTCCAGTTGACCCAAAGCCGAGACCATTGCCTCTGGCTTGTCACGGGAGGGGGGGGGGGATGCGCTTCTATGGGCAGAGAGGGGACGCTCTGTACCGAGACAGCAGCAGGTGCGGCGGTGACAGTTGCCGTGTTGTTGCTCGCGCTGCACTGTAGCCGAGATGAGGTTCACAGATGTAGCCACTCAGAGCTGCGCTTTATTGGCTCCCTGAGACGATGCATCTCTGTCAGGACCAGCTCCTCCTGAGGCCACGTTCAGAGGACCAGCGCTCCGATGAAACTGGGCTCGGAAAAACCGCACTCCGACACACGAGGTCAACAGCACTGCGCTCGCACCGCGATCAAAGCTTCCGCCGCGGCTTCCGACCCGCAGCCATCGCATTTGAATACAGCGCTTCGAGACACGAGCCGAGACGCTCACCTGCTTCGCCTCGGCCGTAAAAAGCCAAGAAAATAAGCATCCGTGTGAATGTTTTTAATTAAGAGGCTATTATTAAAAAGGAAAAGCTAATTATTGCTACGAGCGTTCTCATGTCGTCCTACGTCAAAAACATTTCCCATTAATTATTCCCCGCTCCCTCTTGCGTTCATGCTTCTCAACTCAACCACCCAAGGCTGCACCGCACCCCAAGGTGCCTCGCGCAGGACATGCACTGCAATCCTTCCACATTCAGTCAGAGCTGCAGCGATCCATCATTTTTACAATCGATGATTTCCTTCCATTCCATTATTTGAATAGGCGGAAAAAATAGAACAAATGTGACAAAGATATGTCTGAAAATTACATGATTTAATTATCTGACTTATTAGCTGATATTTTCATGTCTAATAGGTCTATAGACACCATCACTGGGAAACGTGTGTGTGTGTGTGTGTGTGTGTGTGTTCTGACTGTTCGTGAATGAGAAGTTCCTTAAAAGGTGCAGTGTGTAAGATCTCAGTCATTTAAATACTTCTAAAAAATATTACAAAACAATTAAATACTGAAATTTTCATGAATTTATAAACACCTTAATGTTTTTTTTGTTTTTTGTTTTTTCCCATTACCCTTAAATGAGCCCATTGGTTTATATTTACATGAGGGGCAGGTCCTCTCTACGGGGGCTGTCGTGTTTGTACAGTAGCCCAGAGTGGACACACTAAACATCTTATGAGTTTGAACGACAACTGAAGTCGACCACAGGTTCTGCTGCGTGTTCAGAAGAGTGAGGTGATGGATATAACATGCAACCTCGCCTCTAGATGTCACCAAATCTTAAAGACTACATCTTTAAGATAAGTTTTGATCATAAGATAAAAGAGAATATAACAGATAATGGTGAGATAATATGAGATACTATTGTTTTCCTGTTAAAACGCTTGTTCAATTACTGGGAGGGACTGTGACGAGGGCGGTTGACTCATTTGCAGAGAGAAATTATCTGCATGGCGAGAGAGGAATAAAAGGGGGGGGGAGAGAGAGAGAGAGAGAGAGAGAGAGAGAGTAGGGGCCAAACCTCAGCCTGCAGAGGAAACAGATTTGAGTTTTTTTGGAGGACCACACATGGAGGGCACAGCAAAGATTAAAAAGCAGCAGGATTCATGATTCACTGTCGGGAAATTAACAGACTAATACAACTCTCTGCGTTTCACTGCCACAAACGGCACAATGAGATCTTTGTTTTCTCAGCACAGGTGAGGACAGATATCTGTGCGGCGAGATGAACACGAGCGACCACCAACTCCACTCACATATGTCGCGCTGGTCTGTCAGCGTGAGCAATCATTAAGAGATAATTTGATTGTTTTTTTTCCCAACCTCGACTGTGTTTGATGTCTCTGGCAACGCCGGCGACTGAACAGACAATTAGTTTGTTGATGAGCTGTTTTTTTTTAGTAAGTTAGCGCCTGTGATATCTCTCTGAAACTCCCAGACCAGACGCTCTTCTCCATCTGACTTGGCAACGACAGCAGCTCTGGGAACAAAGCATTCCCACTCACTTCGGACTGTACAATGCAAGTGTCATCTCTCGTGGCCTTAGACTTCCAATCCGCAGATTCCCAGATAGAGGAAAACCAGCAGAGTTTGTTTAAATATGCTAATTGACCGTGGTGAAACAAAAGTATGACACCAACCCGCAGGGTATTGATTTTCTTATATGGAGGACAAAGAACCAATCAAACTGCGCCATATTTTCAATAAATAAATAAAAAACTGGGTTGCAGCTTTTCATGAAGGGGGTAACGGTGAACCACTGCTGAAATGCACTAAACAATTCTTAAAAAAACCAATATATTTGTATTTATTTTAGAGCGTATACAGTCCCTCTGATTTAAAGGGTTTTTTCTCAAATTGTCCAAGAAAAAAGTTGCTTTACAAATAAACTACTGGAAATGATCAAAGGTAGCTGTTTTTTCTTATAGTCTGATTTAATGATTCATTTGAAAAATACAGATTAATCAATTATCAAACCAGTTGTGAGTTGCAATCCGATTGAACTCACACGTTCATATTTTTTAAAGTAACGACATGAATAGCATGTTATTTGGCTGTAGGAGCAACTCCTTACACTTCCAACTCCACCCAGTACGATCTGCATCTTCTTACAATGATAGAAAGTGGAGACATTTAATTGCTTTGCTCTATTTGATCACGACAAATGAACCATTTTTCCACAAACTCTCATTCCAACATGGAGGCTTCAATCCAGGTGAGTGTCTCCTGTAGTCATGTGAATCAAAGCACTCGCTGCATCAATGAGCAGACGAATGAAAAGAGCTCGTGAGCCGGATCATTACACCCAATCACCACTTGTTCTTACTTCCACTCTCGCAAAATCTAGTTTTAGTGTTTATTTATTTTATTTTTTTATACACACTAGCGGAGAAGTGCTGTGTTGTTTTGCTTCATCTGATGCCACCAATCCCAGCCTGTTTAGAATTTTGGATTCAGAATTCTGGGTCATAGTTTGTTGTGTTTTTTTACTTAAATGCAAAATAGTGAATCAACACGACTGGAGTGCTGAAAAAGACAGACAGCCAGAGGCTCATCAGAAACAAAACTGGGAAAAATATTTAAATAAATTGGAAAAAATGAAAATATGATCCTGCCTTTCTGAATGAAAGTAAAACAGTGGTCTCACACTGCTCACCGGATCTCGCTGAGATAACAAGGAATTATTATAATTTTGTTCTTATTTTTTTTAAGGAACGGGATTCCAAACTTCTCTAACATGCAGTGACTTGTAATTTTCAACATTGGTCCATATGGAAGAATATTTAATATAGCTGGACGGCGTGTACACACATATACCCCCCCATCCCAAATAACAACCCCGTCTTGCCTGGAAAAGGGGCTTTTAAGTGTGGATGTGCTCCGCTCTCCTATAATCCAGCCGAGACATTACTCCTTCCACTGGCAGACGTCCGTGGACCCCCGCCGCCCCCCCTCCCTCCCAGCCAGACCTTGCTCGCTCTCGGCTGCGATGGCAGAGCTGCAATAACTGCTGTTTGCTCGGAGCCGCGCCGCCTCCCAGGTTCTCTCCTCTGTCACAGAAATTGAATATTTCCCCAAATAGTGTTGCAGCTGTGCACAGATAAGGACGAGTCCTGTTCACAGAGCACAAAGACTAAGACAGGCAGTGTGTGTGTGTGTGTGTGTGTGTGTGTTGTCTACATTGCTAGTCTTTAATTTGAAAAAATAGTGAACTCAATAAGGGGATGCAAAAAAAAAAAAAAAAACGATTGTGTTGAAAATGTAATTATGAAAACAAGCTTTCCCCTTTTTCCCCACCACAGATTTGTTTGTTAATTTTCCCACTTAGCCCTTAAATTATCCAAGCGATAAAAAGCAATTATCATTTATGCAAATGCTTTAATATTTAACAGTGAAACAATCATTTGCTTTTTTTTTTTTTTTAAATCCCACTACGCTGACAAAACTGCTGTTCCACATTTACTGGCAGACACGCCCCTTCACTCATCACGAGAGTGACCTCAACACACAGCACAGATCTTATCGCACGCCCGTATCTCCTTCTTCCAACAAGCTGCAGAATATGATGAGAAACCAGGCCAATCCAACGTGCTGCACCTTTACCACCAGGGCGCGGAGAGTTTGCACTTTGCCCTTCCTTTTCTCCTGAATACCTTTCGGACGAGCGAGGCCACGAGAGAAAGAGATGCCAGATAAGCTCAGGAAGGCTGCCACTTACGCAGAGAACACAGCAATGCGGATAATATCCATGCGCTTTCTTGTCAGCGGACTCTGAATTGACCCTCCTTTCTGCCCCCGTGTCCTCGCTGCCTAACGTTCGGCTTGGAAATCATTCAGGCAGGCAGAAAGTTTCACCTGCCATTTCAGGGGGGCCCAGTTTCAACCCCCTTTGCCGCACCAGAGGCCAAGTGGAAACAAATGTTTCCACAAAATGGCAGGGGAGGAGGGGAGGAGGAGGGGGGAGGAGGGGGGGGTGCTAAACTGATTGCAAATCGTCAAATAAAATCAGTCATGAAAGGGGGCGATATTCAGGCCCCGGCGAAGGCCCCGCACCTCAAATTTGCCGGAGCTTGTTTTTACAGCCTTGTTTATTCCCCGTAATGGCGGACGGTTCTCCGCACAGCAGGGAGCCGCGTGGGTGGCTTAAAAAACAGAAAAGATTGAATTGGGTAAAAACACAAAGCTCCAATTTATGAGCCGCACGGATGTAAATCTAAACACTCGAACCTCCCCCCAATCGTTCGACATCCGCGGCCACATCCAGCGCAGAGAACTCGAAACTGCTGCCTTCGCACGTGTGGCTTTCACAAAGAGAGAGCTGCCGAAGTGAACGACGCGAAGAAACAATGGTCCAAACAATCCATTCAAATCAGTCGTGACAACAGGCCAATCAGTGAGGCTTCTGAGGCTGCGCAGGAAATAACAACTGGAACAAACGCTGCTGCTGGGGAATGTGGAATTACATCAACTTAAAGGTGCAGTGTGTGAGATTTCTGTCATTTTTCTTTTCTATTATATTACAAAACAACCCTGACATTTTCATCACTGTATAAACAACTAAATGTTTTTTCCCCATTGCCCTTAAATGAGCCTATTAATACATATTTAAATGAGGACCCTCCTCTCGATGGGGGTCGCCATGTTTTTACAGGAGCCCAGAGTGGACATATTAAACATATTTTGAGTTTTAATGGCAACTGAAGTCAACCATTGGTTCTCCTTCATGCTCAGAAGGGTGAGGGCGAGGTGATGGATGCAACATACAACTTCACCTCTAGATGTCACCAACTCTTACACACTGCACCTTTAATGTAGACCAGAGAATCCTGGCGAAAACCATCGCGATCTGCACACATGAAAAAGCGCGTAACCGCCGCGGCGCCACAGCAACGGTCCGTCACGTCTCCGAATCCGGTTCACACCCACTCCCTCATCCATTCACACTCCGTCTTTAAGAGTCTCACGCGCGACAAAAAAAGTGACATAAAGAGTTGAGAATAGAGTGATATGTCGCACTTTTGTCTCCACCAAATCCACACATGGGGGGGGGGGGGGGGGGGGGGGGGGGGGGGGGGGGGGGGGCTGGCCAGGCTGTTATTGATCAGCGCCTGGATGGAGACTGAACACACAAGCAAAAGAGAGAAGGCAATCTGCTGCTCGATGTAGCAGATGAGGAGCAGCTGCAGTTCTTTGATACCGGACGCACTTTCAAGGAGACGAGCCCATATAGACTGGGGGAGAGGTTCTCTCTCTCTCCCTCTCTCTCTCTCTCTCCCTCTCTCTCTCTCCCTCTCTCTCTCTCTCTCCCCCTCTCTCTCTCCCCCTCTCTGGGTTCAACGGTAAAATGCACATAATGGCGAGCTTGGGCTAAAGATATCAGGCAGCCAGACATTTGAGAAGACTTTTTCTGAAATCGGTGTTGAGGAGCAGATCATCCAGCTGAGGTTTTCTTAGACCGTGACAAGTGGAATTAGAAATCCTTTGATTTTGCTTCATTTTCTTTTTAGAAAAAAACAACGATCCATGTATGAGAATTTCATTTATTTAGCAATTACCTTGGTGCATGAACGCCCTCATCCATCCTCCCACAATTGAGATGTCACACACACCATCTTACGAAAACAAGGCGAACACACACACACACACACACACACACACACACACACACACACGAGTCTTTTGGCTTCACCAGCTCACACACACTTCGTCCTCGCCCCCCAAAAATAAGTCTCCGTGCATTGTGTTTGGAGGCTCGGACCACTTTGATATGCTAATGAACCCAAGCAAACACTTGGAATTTTGCACTTGTGCTAATTCATACATTTCCTGTCCCCAAACGTGAAAATGGAATTCTCCAATAGCGAAGCCCAGAGGAGTGTGTGTGTATACAGCCATGTTTGCTTATTTCAAACAGATTCCTTAAAAAAATTAAAAATTAAAGTTGTCACTTTTTTATGTGCTGAGGCCACTTCCACCTTTTGGTTTGGCATAACCTTGAGAATTGTGAGGTTGTGTATCTTCACCTATTTTCTCCGGACTGACGCATCTGATGATTGCAACACACCCTGTGATTTGTTTTATTTTTTTTTTACAGTAAACACAGCAGCTGGGATTGATACACACCAAAACACAGAAATGTGACGGGATGGCCCTAATCCCTGCCTCTCTCTCACTCTGCCTTTAAAGATCAAAGGCAAACCCCCCCCCCTCCCCAAAAAATAAAATAAATAAACAACAAAAACAAAAAGGGAGCTAAAGGGCTGCAGCTAAATTTATCCGGCTTGCACTGATCGATCAGTGGGTGAGCTCAGCTTCAGGCTGCAGAACATCCACCGACTCAGACCCAGTGTTTGTCGGGGGCCAGTGAGGCACAGCACCCGGGGAGCGAGTGCGCCTCTCACCCCCTGCCTCTCACCCCCTGCCTCTCACCCCCTCTCCCTCTCCTCTCCCCTGCTCTTTTTAACACACCATGCCTGACAAGATGCAAACTAAATAATACATGTGCAGTAAAAGGATCTAATTTTACTGCCACTCTACACCCATGAGTTGGAGTGGAGTCCGGAGGTCCCCTGCTTGGACTTGATTTCCATGACATTTCCTGCACTTGTAGAACCATTGCATCATGGGTTATCTGCTGGCCCCCCAAAAACTAATTATTACAGTGGGCAGTAGGCGAGGCTTGACTGACCCCCCCCCCCCCCCCCCCCCTCTTTCTTTCTCTCTCTCTTTCTTTCTTTTCTTCTGGACAAATAGCCATGGCCCAATTATAATGGATTAGTCTGTGAATGTTCCCCACGCAAGTTGCATCACTCCCGGGGTCCGAGCAGAGACCCAACAAGATCCACCATTGATTTCAGAAAAATA
This sequence comes from Chascanopsetta lugubris, assembly GCA_016785325.1. Classification (NCBI taxonomy): domain Eukaryota; kingdom Metazoa; phylum Chordata; class Actinopteri; order Pleuronectiformes; family Bothidae; genus Chascanopsetta; species Chascanopsetta lugubris. The sequence goes on along the minus strand of JAFBJT010110699.1, from coordinate 17,109 downwards.
ATATCTTTTTTTTTTCTTTCAGGATAAAACCACGACCCCATCTTCCTCATTCACCCTGACTTAGTGTTCATTCAATGCTCTCATGAACCAATATTCAATCAGTTCGATTTGATGTTTTAAAGAGTCATGTTTCGATTTTTGCTGATACATCTGACTTTAATTGTCGAAGGCGAAAAGCCACCAATGAAACTTCAGTAGTGTTAAAGTTCATGTTTTTTTTACATGTGAGAAAAACAATTCCATGACTCAAAAGTGCCCCGACAATAAAGAAAAGTTTCTCCCTCAGCCCCTGAGGCAAACACGGCCCGGAAGAACAAAAAGTGATTCTTACCTTTAATTCGGGTCGACGCGCATGTGGAGGAAAAAAGTTCGAACTCATTCAAAACGTCAGATGGTGGAGAAACAGCTCCTCTTCCGCAGAGTCGGACACATGCTCCTCTCGCTGTGGCAGTGGACACTCGGCTGGAGTTGAGAGGCGGTCACGTCCCCAACCGCCACCAGCAAACATCTACCTCTGCTCCGGAGCCTTCACACTCCCCTGCCCGGGACACGCGCCTCCATGTCCGGCCAGGTGCTGCAGCTCTGCGCGCGCTCCACACACCTCACGCGCCCGCGGCTCCTTCTCGCTCTCTCTCTCTCTCTCTCTCTCTTTCTTTCCTCCTCACTCCACAAAGAAGCAACGAGAAGGGGCAGGGTGATCAATTAAAAAAATTTAAAAATTTGAAAGCAAATAAGTGGAGGTTTTCAATGTCTGGTGCCCGGGAGAACACCGATCCCCTCGCTACTTTTCAAGCCGCCGCTCGTCGCTCGCCTCCGGTCTCCTCCTCGCGCCTTGGCCCGGCAGCGGGTGAAGTTGGTGGCTTGTCGGCCGGCGGCTCGCCTCTCTGGGGCAGGTCGCGGCTCCGGAGCTCAGAGTGTCGGAGGGAGGAAGCAGCGCGTGGCGTCGTGGCGTCCGGCTTCCAGGCAGCAGCTTCGGCAGCAGTGGAGGAGCCGGGCGGAGCGGAGCGGAGCCGCCGCTGTCTGCACGAGCAATGTCTGCGCGCGGGGGAGGCGGACAAAACCAGGCCTGGACTCCCGATCCGCCGCTGACCCGGAGTCTGCTTCGCAGGGGGAGGCAGACACTAATCACGTCAACTTGTTATCACGTGCGTGCAGCTCGTCTTCCTCCTCCTCCTCCAAAGTCCCGGGTTTATTTATTTGGACTGAGTCTGAAGTCGTGGGGCCTCGCACCCTGTCTCAGTGCGCCAGTCCAGACTTTTCAACCAATGAAAGAAGACTCTTTTTACTGTAATATTAGTGAGCAAAAGGGACATGGAAGTGCAGACAGAGACCCCCCCCACCCCCCCACCCCGCCGCCCCCGATCTGACCAGCCCGGCCTGAGCTGCAGCAGGAGCAGACAGTGGTCGAGCAGTTTGATTCTGGAACCTCTCCTCGTTTGTTCGTCGCTTTTCTTTTACATGATTCACCACGAAGGGAGTTTTTTGTCCGGGCAACTCCCAAATCCCCGCTCGTCACCGTGGCGATCGGTAGTTTGTATTCGCGGCCAAAGGCAATCGCAGCTCATTTGGATTTCTGTCGGACGTACGATATTTCATTTTCATTAAAGATGCAGAGTGTGTGATTTGGTGACATCTAGAGGTGAAGTTGCGTGTTGTATGCATCACTCTCACCCCTCTGGACAAGCAGGACTTCAGTTGTCATTGAAACCCAATAGATCTTGAGTGTGTCGTCTTTAACTACAGTAAAACACACAGCAGCCCCCATAGAGAGGAGCCACTCCTCATGTAAACATACATTCATGGGATCATTTAAGGCTCATTGGAAAAAACAACCTAGGTGATTAAAAATCCTTATAGATTTCGGTATATAATTGTTATGTAATATTTGAAGAAGTTACAAAAATGACCAACATCCTACGTCTCGGTGCAGCCGGTCGATCTACAGAAAGATAAACTATATATTTCAAAACATTTCCACCAAGCTTCCATCTTTGAAGGTCAAAAATAAACAGTGTTTCTGTGACTTGTGGGGATGTGGCCGAGGTTCCCCGGGCCAGAATCCTCAGATGGGACTCGGGTCCGACACCTGGCTTCAATAAGATGCTCCGGTCCCCCTCTGCGGGGTGATGTGAAGTTGAGTCATGCTCGCCAGGTGAAGGTGAACGCGGGAGAGGGGCAGACTTATGTTTTCATAAGCATAATTTTACATAATAATGGAGAGGTTTTTTCCCTCCCTCCCGAGCTGGGGACAAAAAAAGAGAAAACAGATGTAATAAAAGGTCACCCAGTGGCAGATATCCATATCCACAGAAATGTTTATTTATAACCCCCGAGCAAAAACACATGTCGTGTGTGTGAGGCTCCCGCACGGAGTCGCTTAAACTGGCATTTTGCATGAATTCACTGCATCTGTTCCTCAGATGGTCAACAGGGGGCATGAGACTTGTGTTGTTGCTCTTCTGCATGAACACAATTCACATGCAGATGAAAAAAAACAAAGACATTAATATGATTGAAACATATCTCGAATACATGAGTCGTGCATGTATGTAAATGTTTATGATAATCATATCTTATAAAGGCTGCGCAATATTGCGCGTAACGGTGCGCGATCACAGGGAACTCTGGGTCTTTGTTTCAGTCCCAACACAAAAACAGGAAGAAGAAAACGGTCTCTGAACTCAAAGCTGCCACGATGTGTTGAAGTTGCACGTTGTATCCATCACCTCACCCTTACCCATTTGTTTTACAGAAAACAAAATGGCACCCGTCAAAACAAACCCAGAAACAAACAACATAAATGAACATTAAAGGTGAAGTGTGTAAGATGTTGGTCATTCTTTTGAACTTCTAAAAAATATTACAAAACAACTACTGACAATTTGAAGAATTCATAATCAGGAAAAAGTTCTTTTATTTCCATGAGCTTAAAAGGAACCGATAAATGTACGTTGACCTGAGGAGGGGGTCGTCTCTGTGACGGCCATCATGTAATATCAGTGGTAAACAAGGATGTACTATAGTTTGAGGTTTAATGACAGCTGAAGTCGACCACAGGTGACAGGTGATTGATATGACACACAACTTTAACATAGATAACAAAGATTAAACATTAGAATTGATTAGAACATAGACTTAGCTATGATAATCAAAAGTACTCCGTTTTCCAACCATTCCTTCAAAACACAGATAGAAATCAATGGAATAAGTAATAAAAGCAGGTAGGAAATAAGTCATGCATATAAGTCAATGGGGTCATTTTAGGGTCACGAAAAAAATACATTTAGGTGATTATAAATTCATGAAAATGTCAGAATGTATAGTAAATTGTTTAGTAATATGTTTAGATGTGACAAAAATTGCCACAATCTTACACACTGCACCTTTATTTTAATTTGATTTTTCAATTGAATGTGTTTAATTAAATGATAGATTAAAGGTCTGTGACACAACAGTATATCCCATATCTGTTTTCTCAGGCTGTCAATTCATAATAAGCAACAACACATGCATATGATGACTGCCACAACAACAACAACAACAACAACAACAACAACAACAACAACCAAAGTTCTACTACCAGGACTCACTTCATAGGCAGCTTGTGCGCTACAACATGTCATCCTAGTTGGATCTCCGATGTTGGGGAAGCACATGGTAATTAAAGGTGCAGTGTGTAATATCTTTGTCTCGTATATTGGGAGAAAAACCACCACTAGCTTTAGCTTTGCTAATGCATATGTACATTCCACTAAAGCATGAATGTTTCCAGGACAGGAGAGATCCAGCTGCGATGCTCCGTCTGCATTTCAGAGACAAATCATCCACATTAGGAACAAACGTCTGCCCCTTTCCCACGTGGCAGCAAGACTCCTCCTCTTCACCTTCGATTGTTCACCTCACAATGCTCGTTGGTCCCTTCCCAAAATATTTGCCCATGATTGACATGTCAGGCACACATGACCAGTCACAGGACCACCGCGCCGACCCGACAGATCGAGTCTGCCCGCGCCACAGCGGGCACAGACGTGGCCTCGGCTTCTCTTTGCTCCAGAGCACAATGAACAAAGCCCCGTCCAGAACCTCCGTCGCTCAGTCGTCTGGGCCTGAAGTGACTCTGACCTACTTCTCATTTCACTCAGCTTCTCTGAGCTCCACCTGCAGACATGTTTGCCAGTGTCACGTCTGCCCTAACCGCTGCTGTAACCCGTGCATCGTTTAAAGGTGCAGTGTGTAAGGTTTCGTGTCATTTTCGTCACTTCTGAAAATATCACATACGGACATTTTCTAAAAAAGTGTAAGTGTATTTTGTTTTTTTTCCATTTCCCTTATATGAGCCCATTAATGTATATTTACATGAGGAGGGGGGTCCTCTCTACGGGGTCCACTCTGTTTTGACAGTATCTGAGAGTGGACATACTAAACATCATTTGAGTTTCAATGCCACAGGTTCTCCTGCATGTTCAGGAGAGTGAGGTGATGGATACAACATGGAACTTCACCTCTGGACCTTTAAAGGTGAGTTTGCTGCATGGATCCGTGCACAGAACCGACCGAGGACGCCACGTTTCTCGTTCTCCTCAAATCAAATCAAATCAAATCAAATCGAGTTTGATTTATATAGCCCGCATTCACATATCAAAATGTGTCCCACAGGGCTTCACAGGGTGGGTAACATCCTCTGTCCTGAGACCCTCAGCAAGGGTCAGGAAAAACTCCCGGGAAAAACCCTTTTAACAGCAGAAAAAATGAGGTCGAAACCTCAGGCTTTCCCGTCACATCTGTCCAAAGGTTCAAAGTGAAATGTGAGTGTTGGCGATTCTCTCGCTGCTTCGTCTGCATGAAATCCAGCAGCTCGATCGGTTTCCAAAGTGAAGGAAACTCCTCCGCATCATGACTGCATGCGCCGACTTTCACAGTATTCTCTCATCAATTTGGTCAAGCTGACTTTAGTGGTCTCCCAGGATATCAAACTCTGGGAGTAGACTCATAATCAGAGAGGCCTCTCTCCACAGTGGAGACTGGGTTAATATTTATGTAACCGCGGGAACCGTGCAGCATGGAGCTCTGACCTCTCCGGCTGCAGCACCAGGAGCTGCGAGGCGGCGCAGAGCTGATTCAGGGAAGCAACAGGAATTCACACGTATTGAAGTTCAATGAAATACTGAGGTTCTCCCGCATCTGATCTCAATCCCATCATTTTTGAATATTTACAATGTTTATCTGTAGGTGAGAGAGACGGCATTTCCTTATTATCCTTATAGATGTCACCAAATCGTACACACTGCCCCTTTAAAACCATATTTAAATACCCAAGCGAATCCTTTTATCTTTGAATCAGTGTGTTTCAACGTGGTGATGCAGGCTAATGAGGATTTCTTGTTTTTACTGTATTCAAATGAATGGATTATTATCTGTTAATGAAACCGTGTTAATATCTCTTTGATTTACTCGCTAACTGTCGATGAATCTTTCTTTTAGCTCATGAAGGGTTAAACACAATCGTATGAGAATATTTAAACGTCAGAAAAACATCTGACCCAGAATCAATCAAGGGGATTATGGTAAGAATATCTTAAGCCTTTTTTTAAACCAGCTCAGTTTTATTTTATTTTTATTTTTTTTTTACATCTTGTTGCCTTTTCCCTCGTCAAACACACCCAAGACTGAAAAATCAATTCCTGTCTAAATGTAAATCAACGTGCATGCTGCGAGCGGGCACATCAGGCAAATATCTGTCAAATCTAGTCCCAGTGCATGATCCCACCATTCGACTCAGATTTCAGTTCTTTAATAAATCACTTTGTCTGTTCTAAAACAATGTTGCCCCCCTGCCCCCTTAAAGAAAAAGAACCTGGGATTTATAATTGACCCAGCAGACAGGAAGCAATTAAAGAGAAGTCAAACACATGAGGGACTTTGAGATCAACTTTGAAAAAAAAAGCATGATTACGCTGAGCTCTGGCTTTCACAACTGTCAAATAAGTAGCCTGGTCAAAGACCACACCACATAAACAAATGGTTGAAAGCGCTGCCGTGTTGTGAGGTAAACACTCGGTCTGCCAAACCTGAGCCTGGGCTCGGAATCACATGTTCTCATGGTACAAAACCACCTCTGGCTGTTCCTGAGGTTTGACCGAGGAGCCGCCTCCGGTGCAGACGGACGAAGCAGAATAGGAAGTGTAAAAACCTGCAGTTCACAGGGTGGCCACTGGAGGCTGACTCCCAAAGGGAGCAAATCCCCATAGACTCCCATGTTAAAATGATCAACTTCAGAGGTGAAGGAAACATGAAGCCTGGTACAAATTTCAGTTTTGGTCTCAATCAGTCACATGTTTTCCTGTGACAACTGTACGGGGGGCGCGGGGGGGGGGGCGCGGATTTTTATTTCATCGACATTTGAGATTGCGCATATTTGAGCGGGGGGCGCGGGGAGGGGCGCGGGGGGTTGAACTCACTTTTTGACGCTGAGGGGAAATCTAACGTCGGTTTTATGTTGACTGCATGTGTTGCCGTGGAGCAGGGCGGCAACGAGGAGGAGGATGGTGAAGATAATGAGCGGCCCACCAACCGAAGCGGCCCACCAAAGCCAGGTGTGCCCTGGCCAATCAGCTGGCACTAAGCTGACTTGGACAGCTTCATTTCTGAATGGACCGGGAACCAGGAGGAGTTAGGATTTGGCCAGATGGCAACGAGGGACACGCCCACAGTTTGTGACAAAAGCGCTGCGCTGAAACCAACGGCTCAGCGACGCTGCGTCCATCTTTATTTACAGTCTGCGGGTTTGACTCATTGGTTTTGAACCAACGCGGCAACGAGAGCGACAGATATCGGTGAGTCTCTATTCAGAGGCTTTGTATGGAAACGTAGTCAAGTGGAAACAGATGTGCTTCACCTGTGACCTATAAAGAAATGATGTATGGTCCCTGGTAATGTGTTTCAGCAGAGGCCAGCAGTTCCAATTTGCTTCACCGTGGCTGCGTGGCAGCGTTGCGCTCTGTGTCGTGTAATTGTGGACATATTTCTCAAACAGAGGTTCTGGCATCTGGACGGTCGACACGCTGCGAACGCTGGGTCCACTCAGAAACGACCGGGTTGAAAGAACGATCCATTCGGTTGTGATTGGAATATATTGTGACCCAGAGGTTTTCCCGCCAAGCACAGTTATAATTAGTCGAGTCGATGTATCGTAATCAAAAAGTCGGGCAGCACCAAAGAAAATATGTATATGAATAACACCAAATCAACTAGAGCTGTTCTCGACTGGCTTCTGGACCCACCATCGCCCCTTAAAGGTCACTCCTATCCGTTCAAATGGAATTACAAAACAATCACACACTGACATTTTCACTTAATTGCTGTTGTTTTTTCCCATTACCCTGAAATGAGCCTGTTGAAGTACATGTACCTGAGGAGAGGCTCCTGTCTGAGGAGGTCACCGTGTTTACACACAGATCAAAGTGGACGTACTGAACCTTTTGAGTGTTATGACGATTGAAGTCTCATCAGAGCTTCTCCTCCGCGCTCAGTTTGAGGGTGAGGTGACGGATACAACCTGCAACTTCACCACTCGATGTCGCCAAAACGTACACGGCCGCGACCCAACTGGAGGAACATTTTCAACTTCTTAAAGGCGCAGTGTGTGCGATTCGGTGACATCTAGAGGTGAAGTTGCAGGTTGTATCAATCACCTCACACACACACACACACACACACAGAGGATAAAGTGGACACACTCCACATCTTTTAGGTTTGAATGACGGCTGAAGTCTGTCAGAGGTTCTCCAGCGTCTCGTGAAGATGAGGTAATGGACACACGACGCACACGTCACCAAATCCTACACTCTGCACCTTTAACCGACAGCACAACAGGAGATAAAGATTCATTTACATGTGACCTGAAAATCTGGACCGACTAAAGTCGAAGACCTGATTCTCACCTGGTGGGTGCGTGACCCAGTATTGGGTCGCTGACCGATTTTCAGAGGGTCGCGAACCTTTGACAGGGACATTTTTATTCACTTATTTATGAATTCATTCTTTTTATCGTGTGCTTTTATTTTGAAGAGGATTGCCTTCTATTCACACTCCTTAACATTAGGTGGCGTTGATGCCTTGTAATGCTCATGTACACAAAAACTGTACCCTCCTTTCATTAAGTAAATCTGAGAAAAACAATGCCAATAATAATGATGATAATATCAATAACAACAACAACAACAATAATAACAACAATGATGATGATAATAATAATAACGACGATAATAATAATAATAATGATAATAATAATAATAATAATAATAATAATAATAATAATAATGATAATAATAATGATGACGATAATAATAATAATAATGATAATAATGATGATGATGATGATGATGATGATAATAATAAAGATAATAATAATAATAATGATAATAATAATGATAATAATGATGATGATGATGATGATGATGATAAGAATTGAATGGAAGTCGCAGCCTGTGATTCAGGGATGATGGCGGGTCCTGAACCCAGACCAGTTGAGAACCACTGGTCTATGAGACACTGATGAGGAGGACGAGTAGGTCAGAGTGAAGGAGGCAATATTTCAAAATCTGCCCTCACCTGCACAGACAATGACAGAAGTCAACTTTATTAGTGAAGTGTGCAGAGGATAATCTGTCTGCGTTAATACCCTCTCGCACGAGCCGCAAACGCCTTCAATTGTTCTCCCTAATGAAGACGAACACCACACCGGCAGGACGCAGGGAAATATGTGAGTCCGTCGCTCCCTTCAGAGGTCAATAATCTTCCACTATAATTGCCTGAAATTTTAATTGGGAGCAAAATCTCACTTAAGCATTCATCATTGTTGGACGGACATTCCTCCTCTCAATTTTGCATTCTGATTAATTCCTCTAATTTAAAAGTCACTGCTTTGTGCCGGTATAAAGGAACACAATTATAAAAGTTTTTAAATACATATAGCTTATTTCCATAAAACATTACTGTTCTAAATACATGGGCTGCTCACCAAGGCATTAAACAGCCAAATGTATGATGGTCATTGCTTCAGATACTTAAAGGTATGACAGAGTCAATAATCTTTAAAGTGTTGTTCATTTGGTGAAAAAATTGACTGAGCGCTGGGAAACCTGAATGCACATTTTTAAAGGTGCAGAGTGCAGGATTTTGGTCATTTTTGTCACAAAATATTACAAGACATTTACATACGGACATTCTCATGAATTTAAATCACATAAATGTTTTATTTTTCTCATGACCCTAAAATGAACCCATGAATGTATATTTACACGAGGGGGGGGGGGTCCTGTTTATGGGGGCCACCATGTT
>JAFBJT010110698.1:10461-32138 GCA_016785325.1 Chascanopsetta lugubris | reverse complement strand
ATGGCCGTGAGTGCTTGTGACAAAATCTATTTTACACACACATCACATTTTTTTTAAATACCATCTTTTGGACCGAGATGCAATTCGGATGAGTCATCAAAAGGAGGGAGCTTCTCCTGATTCAAGGTGAAACAGAGATTATGAGGCAGGTGTTGTTGTTGTGTTCCCTCTTCCTGGTTGTCAATACAGGCGCATTTATCAGGTCAGACTTGAAATAACAGTAAAAAAAAACCCACCATGAGGCAGATTAACTATAGGAGAGATATAAATGGTTACTCAGCTCATTTTGATGCAGGGGAAACTCAAGTAATCACAGGCACAAGCAAACCAATGCTGGGAGTGTGTTTGCAGGGTGCGCCTGTTTCTCTCCAGTCAACTGAATGATTGCACGTCCATAAACATGACATCTGACATGAAGGACAAACCTGATGGTGTTTACAGAGAAAAGAAATATCTCCATGGCATGTCGAACAAGATCTAAATCATCGTCCCTTTCACCCTCAACTGTCATTGCATCTCAACGCCTCAGTAGCCCGCCCCCCCTCCCTCCCTCCCCTCTCTCTCCCTCCCTCTCAAATTTGAATATACTTTGACACTTGGTTGATTGTCTGACTCATCACCGCTACCATCAAAAACTGCCTCACACATCGGGCCTTCGAATCCAAATAATAAGCGACCAGTGGATCCAGCTACAGCTGCATATGGAGTGTGGATGGATGGTGAAGGTCAAATCAGCTGCGTAAGCAAATAATCACGAGTGTCTCCTCCTGAGCATGAAGGTGAACATTAAAGGAGTAATACGTCAAACTCCCCGATGAACTGCTGCGGGATCCTAAAATGTATCATGCATTTATCACGACAAGGCCAACATAAACAAAAACATGACATGTGTTAGTGCGTGTTTGTGTGTGCATATATGCGTGTGTGTGTGTGTGTGTGTGTGTGTATGTGTGTGTGTGTTAACAAATCACACAGGAAAACACAATCATGCCATGACACTGCGACAGACAGCAAGTTAAAGTGTTAACCCTCCTCCTTCCCTGAACTCAGAGTGAACGTTTTTCTTTTAGTAAAAACAGCAATTATTTCTTCTTCATTTCATTGTGATAAAAATCACATAAACATCATCATCATCATCATCATCATCATCCCTTTTCTAAAGAGGATCACTTGACTATTTGCTATGGAAGAGACACACAGGGAGGGAAGGTCACTGGTTGTGTTCAAAGCTTTTTCTTCTTTACAGCAGAATCATCTCTTGTTTTGCAAAGTGCTCCGAGTGACCAGATCAGGTGTTTTCTCCACAAACACACAGAAGAAGTTTTAACAGTGTTTTATTGCCACAGACGTTTTTTTATGGTTAACACCTGATAACCATGTTTAATCAATCGTCATAAATAATTTTGTCAAATAAGACTGAACACAACCAGCGGAAGTGTCCATCGTCACTCTCTCTCTCTCTCTCTCTCTCTCTCTCTCTCTCCCCAACTCAGCTCCATCGATTCAAATACTCACAGAGGGGAAATAGTGTTAATCAAAAAGTGCATGTATAAGTTGAGATTAATAATAAAAGTAAACACTCTTTTTTTCTTATAAATAACACTTTTCTCCTCTAGTATTCAATAAACCTCTTATTATACAAGTTGAGTAGTCACATGATGCAAATCTTTACCCCCCCACCCCCTGCCTGTGACCTTGTTGATGAACATCAGGGGAGCGACTTTAGCACTTCCTGAAACCTGGAGCCTGGAGGGAAAAGAGTGAAGCAGTGAGAGCGACTAAAGGTGCAACACGTGAACAGTGACACTACAAGGAAACCTTGTTGTTGGTCTTGGATGTTTTCACATTTGGCAGATTAAATGTTGGGGGGCGTGCCTTGCATTTGGTTTACGGTTGGAAGCAGCGTCTCTGCAGAAACCTCCCAGCAACTACCCAACGTTGACATTGCAGATTTCTCTAATCACAGATGGTGCGTAGATGCATTTTTGGGGAGGTGCGTGTTGCCTATGCAGAGAAACCAGCCTGCGACCATCTGACTCACGTCAGGCTTAAGCTTGAAAGAAGCTAAATAAGAGTTTCTATACGTTTTTCAGTCCAATGAATCAAAATTCAAATCACTAAAATGTCAATAAGACTGAACACAACCAGCGGAAGTGTCCATCGTCACTCTCTCTCTCTCTCTCTCTCTCTCTCTCTCTCTCTCTCTCCCCAACTCAGCTCCATCGATTCAAATACTCACAGAGGGGAAATAGTGTTAATCAAAAAGTGCATGTATAAGTTGAGATTAATAATAAAAGTAAACACTCTTTTTTTCTTATAAATAACACTTTTCTCCTCTAGTATTCAATAAACCTCTTATTATACAAGTTGAGTAGTCACATGATGCAAATCTTTACCCCCCCACCCCCTGCCTGTGACCTTGTTGATGAACATCAGGGGAGCGACTTTAGCACTTCCTGAAACCTGGAGCCTGGAGGGAAAAGAGTGAAGCAGTGAGAGCGACTAAAGGTGCAACACGTGAACAGTGACACTACAAGGAAACCTTGTTGTTGGTCTTGGATGTTTTCACATTTGGCAGATTAAATGTTGGGGGGCGTGCCTTGCATTTGGTTTACGGTTGGAAGCAGCGTCTCTGCAGAAACCTCCTAGCAACTACCGACTAACGTTGACATTGCAGATTTCTCTAATCACAGCCGGTGCGTAGATGCCTTTTTGGGGAGGTGCGTGTTGCCTATGCAGAGAAACCAGCCTGCGACCATCAGACTCACGTCAGGCTTGAGCTTGAAAGAAGCTAAATAAGAGTTTCTATACGTTTTTCAGTCCAATTGATCAAAATTCAAATCACTAAAATGTCACTTTTCACATGTTGCTCGTCACACTGCGAATAACGATGTCATTCTCTCCTTGGTCTCCTGCCTGGGCTCAAATGAAGAGGACATGAAACTGAAAAAAAAGAGTCCGCCCAATCACAGAGCCAAACTCTCTCTTGCTCTCTTCCTCGGCCACTGCAGAGCATCAGATGAGCCTCTTGTCTCCGCAGTCGAGAGACGTCGTTCCCCTTCACCGATGGATTAGCGAAGCTCTGGATGGCTACAAACGAGCAGGGCCGACTCTCCTCTACGCGTACCCCCGTTACTTCCCCGAACCCTCGCAACTAACTAATCCACCCGTCGCGACGATCCGAGCGGAACTCGGTCACAGTCACGGAACTCGGTCACAGTCACGGTCGGCGGGCCCGGGTGAACTCCGGCTCAGTGGCAGGCCTTCATCCCGGTCAGGTACGGCGAGTCCTGCCGGCACAGGCCCATCTGCAGCTGCTGCTGCTGCTCCTGCAGGTCTGTGGCCACACCGTCCACAAAGTCGGGGACGGGCAGCCCCGAGAGGATCATGACCGACTTGTTCCAGATCATGAAGGTGGGCACGACGGGCAGGAGGAAGGAGATCTCGAACGTGTGGATGTGCTGGGAGTTCATGGCGTCGTGGAAGGACAGCGAGTTGTTGTCATAGTCTAGCAAGACGCCGAGGCGCCGCAGCTGCAGGCTGGCCTCCACCAGCATCTCCTTGCCGTCGTGGCGCACCATAAAGTTGTTGTTGCAGCGCGAGAACACCCACGAGGAGGAGTTCTTGCCGCTCCACTCGTTCTTCGGGGCAGATTTGTAGGCCACGCCGACGGCATACCTGCGGGGTGGGAACATTTTGGAATGCGTTAGCGATCGGAGACTGGCGTCCTCTTTAATGACTTCACTCGCGCAGTCAGGCTACCTCGTGCTGAGGACACGCAAGACAGACACGGGCCCTTTGGGCCTTTCCTGCATGGAGAGGTCTACTTCGGAGCCAATTAGCGAGGAGAGTATAATGAGGATAAGAGTATACACTGCATGAGAGGAGTGTGTGTGTGTGTGTGTGTGTGTGTGTGTGTGTGTGTGTGTGTATAGGAGCCCTAGATTTAAAATCCCTGCAGAGGAAGAATTCGTTGTATCAGACCTCCTTGCAGGCTTCTATAATGCATGACAGAAAATGTGTGTGTGTGTGTGTGTGTGTGTGTGTGTGTGTGTGTGTGTGTGTGTGTTTCTCACCATGTGGACGCTCCCAGCAGCACCTCCCAGTAGTGGCACCCGCTGTCAATGAAGACGTTACCCGCCGCTCCATAGGAGCCGGTTCCACTGAAGCGCTCCGGGGTGTGGCTCTTCTTCAGGGAGCTCTCGTCCTTCTCCATGGTCAGACAGTCGTTGGACAGGCGGAGCTTCTTGTGGGCCGTCTTTGGGTCCAACTTGAAGGGCTGGCCTGGAAAAAGAGTCGGCACGTTCAAGGTTCGAGTCACGATACGTTCACATCTCCAGCTGTTGAGAGTTAATGGCGTAATCGCACGGCTATTTTCAAAGCAGAGAGGCAGAAGGACCTTGTCATCACTGTAACACGATGCAACATAAGTGAGGAGAAATAAATGACTTACAGTAACTAGAACTTTATGCGAGAGACACAAAAGAAAAGATGAACTGTTCCTGCATCTAATAACAGAAGTCTACACTTTTGAACTGGGGATAATAAGACTTTCTTTCCATGGTAAATGGTGTGTATCCACAAAGTACTACATCAGGTCTTGATGGGCCCTCAAAGTACTGCACAGTTCACATTCACCCAGTCAGACAAACACTCATACTGCGCATCCATGTGCAGCACTTTGTATCTATGGGAGTCAAACCACCAACCCTTTGGTGGGAGGAGAACTCCTCCGACCCCTGAGCCAAAGCTGCCTTGTTCATGTCTCGTACCGTATTTCATAACTGTCTGCGGTTCAGTGATGTGACCCTATGAACGACCGCTCTAATGACACTCACAATACATTCAGATCTATTGATTAGAGCATGTTGAGCATCACGCGTCAGACACTACACCAACAAACCGTCACACAGGCAGCCGCTTGCAATAGAATTCTTTTGAATTTCAGTTAAATCTCGCTATGCTTGGGTCCATGATCACTGAGCGGTGAGAAGTGTCGGACGGCACAGGAGAGATCAGAGGGTGAAAGAGCAGAGAGTAAGAGAATAAAAATGAGAGCAGCATTTGAACTGGGAACAGCAGCAGCAGCAGCAGCAGCAGCAGCAGCAGCAGCAGCAGCAGCAGCAGCAGCAGCAGCAGAGGGGTGAAAATAATAAAATAAACAGGAAGTGGGGTGAGGAGCAGAGACACCAGAGGAGAATGTTTTAAATACAAGGACGGGAGCAGAGACTTCAAAGCCGTTTTCTGCCTTTGGTTAAAAACCTTTTCAGAACAGAGGAGGAAGCCACCCAGCATCCTCCCTCCTCTCTCCTCCCTCCTCTCTCCTCTCTCCTCCCCCCTCTCTCCTCTCTCCTCCCTCCTCTCTCCTCTCTCCTCTCTCCTCTCTCCTCCTCCTCTCTCCTCTCTTCTCGCTTCCTCATCACACAGACTCGCAAATGAACTGAAGGAAACGGCCCCTCGTCCCTCCTCGCTGTGGTCGGTGGCAGTCGGACTGTTCGGAGGAAACGTTGCTATCGAGTCACAACAATTCAATTTGCAGTGACACTGGTAATTTGGGCGTAATGGCTGGAAAATGAAGAGGGTAAGAGAGGGTGAATGGTCGAGAGAGAGAGCGGGAGAGAGAGAGGGAGAGAGAGAGAGAGAGAGAGAGAGAGAAGTTAAGAAGTGAGGAGAAGTTGAAGGGATAATTTGAGAGCTAAAGATTTGGCAGAAGATCCCCTTCACTCTCTCACTCTCTTCTTCTAAGTGCGTGTGTGTGTGTGTGTGTGTGTGTGTGTGTGTGTGTGTGTGTGTGTGTGTGTGTGTGTGCGTGTGTGTGTGTGTACAGCTCTTCGCGGAGGTCAGCCCCGTCCCTTCCAGACCTGACATTTAACTCTGACACCTCTCATCGCATCTCTCAGCCTCCCCGAGTCTCCCATGGCTTAATGAAGGACACAATGAGGACCGCCGCCACTCCTCCTCCTCCTCCTCCTCCTCCTCGTCCTCGTCCTCCTCTTCTCTCTCTCTCTCTCTGTCCTTTCCCTCATCTCCTCCTCATTCTCATCCCCTCTCTCCTCTCCCCGCTCTGGCTCTCGCCCGCCTCCAATAATCCGTGTGGTGAGTGTGTGTTAGCGCATGTGGATATGAGAGGACGAGGCCAATGTGCTGCTGGCAGCCAATTACATTAATGCGCTCTCCTCTTTGAACTGCTTATCGCTGCCAGCGCAGCCATTTCCAAACACTGGGGCTCTGTCATGCCTTTCCAGGGGATGAGTCCTCAGAGGCCGGAGCTGGGCCCGGGGTTGGGCGAGGGGAGACCCACGTGACAATAGAGGACAAGTAGACAGATACACACTGGCACTTACATGCACGCAAACACACAGCAGCAGCAGACGTACAGTAAGTGGCCGGGACGGAACGTTTCGAATCATCGTGATCCGGATTCCTCTAAATGGGGAGAGTCATGCATAATGAGCTTGGGTTCAAATCATCACATTCTTGGAAGGGGAGAGTGAATAGTGTGTGTGCACACGAGGCCGACAGGAAAGCGAGAGCGTAACCCAGCCTGCGCACGGGCACATGTGGCAGGTGTGAGTCTGACTCCGACTTGCTGCATTCGGCTCGGTCACGTCAAGTTGACGAAGCATGTGTGGACAGGGCTCGGGATGTTGACACAACCCCCAGTGTAAAATAATCTGCAGCGGGTCAACTGGTCAACAGCTGGACTCTCCAAAAAAATGAGAGTCCACTCACATCTGTTTCTGTCGCTCACTCGTTTCAGACTTCCGTTATCAGTGTTTGTGCCTCGATTTGTGCCCAAATCTGATACATGACACGTCCAATTTAAATGGATCTTTTGGGTATTGTGGGTCAAGTGTTGCTTTTGAGTCAAAATTCAATTTTTTGTTCAATTAGAGGGACAGGTTCTGATCACATTGCATCTGAAAAGTCAACAGTTGTCTCACGATCCAGCAGAGGGCGCTCTGAGCACAGCTTGACTGTTAGAGGAGGCTTTTGACATACGAGTGTAACGATGCAAAGACTAAAGCATGTTGAACGTTTTTCTGGCTCTGCACCTCTGATGCAAAGAGTGAATCCAGGTGAATCGGCAGAAAGGGCAAAGTCACACTATTAATATCATCATTAACACGACAAATCCATGGGCCGGATTAACGATTCTTAGATTCTAGATGGAGTGAAGTATCACATGGACACAGCACAACACTCTCCACAAGCTGTGCATTATGAGGTGCTGCCTACAGGAGGTCAGTAATTATAAAAACACAGTCATAATACCCGGCATGACCGACTGATGAAGCCATTTCTCCATTGTGTTACTTCCGTTTCCATAAAGCCGAGCAGCTGAATACCTCATGCACCATTGCGGCTCCCTCGTGTTGCAGAATTGCCATGAAATGAACAGACCCGGAGTCACAGCGAGCACGCTGGTATTTGTGAGCAGCGCTCGGAGAACGTGCCAAATTGGATTTCTTCTGCAGCGCTATGCTGTTGGCCTAAAGGTGCAAGAGCCAGTGTGCAGTCAGAGATTAGGGAAACAGACCAGTTCAAACATAAAGAGTGGATGTTTACTGCTAAGAAAGTTCAGATCTGTTTCTTCCCTTCGTGCATCTGGAGGCTACACACACACACACACACACACACACTCACACACACACACACACACACTCACTCATCCTGCTGTCACATTTTGTATCGTATAAAATGCAGACAGGGCAGAACAAGGGAACTGCGAATCCCACAGACTGGATCCATTCACGGTGACTGTGATAAAGTCATCATCACTCTGCAGAAACGCTTTGGTCATTTAAAGGTGCAGTGTGTATCATTTGGTGACATCTAGAGGTGAAGTTGCAGGTTGTATCCATCACCTCACCCTTACCCTTCTGAACATGCAGGGGAACCTGTGGTAGACTTCTGCTGTCATTCAAACTCAGAGAGTATGTCCACTCAGGGCCACTGTAAAAACATGGCAGCTCCTATTGAGTGGATACGCCCCTCATTTAAATATACATTAATGGGCTCATTTAAGAGTAATGGGGGGAAAAATTGATGAGAAATTCATGACAATTTCAGTATGGAATTGTTTAATAATATTTTTTAGAAGTTACAAAAATGACCAAAATCTTACACACTGCACCTTTAAGATGTGTCGAGCTGTCAGAGGAGGAGGTAACTGCTCTGAATGTGTAGATGCAGTGCATTGGTTCAGATTGAGAGAGCAAGGAGAGAAACGCGTCTGCAGTTTTATGCCTCACTCCGCATATATATATATATATAAATTTTGTTATGACTCAGAGAAGGTCACCATGACCTTTGACCTTTCACACCTAACATCATCTTTGACCTCAAGAAACAACGGGTCAAAAGCTGAAGGAATTCCCTGGAGACAGACCTGAGATGTCAGGTTTCACGAGGCTCCCTTGACCTTGATCTTTACACTGTGAAACTAAGAGAACGGTTGTAGCGAAGTTCAAATATCATCCATCATTCATCTTCATATCGCCTGAAATATTGTGTTCACAAAAGCGATGACTGAAATACCATGTAACGCTACAGCGTCACTGATACTGAGCGAAACCTTATCAGTTTATCCCTAAAGGTGCAATGCGTAGGATATGATGACATTGCATCCATTTCTGAGCATGCAGGGGAACCAACAGCATTCATGCAGTTATGATTCGGACTCTGCCGAGTGCGACTGATGTCAATATAAAGCCATCATTCTCGTCTAACTAGTAAGAATTCATAGATCTGGGTGATTACACACTGATAAAAAACATTAGTTGAATTATGTTTATGCCATTTCTACCGAGAGAGAAATAAATAATATGTCTGCATTTTACATATTGCACCTTTAAGTCAGAGGTGAACAAACCATGTCCAGATGCCAAATGTCTCTGGGCAAGGCTCCATTTAACAAAACCTTAAAATACACTACGGCAGATTAAAAAAAATAAAATAAATCATCCTCATCCTCATCCTACCTCCCGCTAGCGCCCCCTGGGGCCCCCCACTTTGAAAATGGCTGCTTTAAGTCAAACTAAATGCAGCAGCGCGTGGGACAGATGGACAGACCTTCATATCTTTACCTCTGCAGCCTTTCACTGTTGTAGAAGCTGAAAGGCAGGAGTGAAATCAAAGGATCAACGATTGACGGAACATTACTAAAAAGCTTTTTCATTGCACTTCGTTCTGTTGGGTCCTTGTTGGAAGACTTGCAGCGGGACGGCGTCTCAGTAATCGACTTTATTTCATTTCAGTCGATCTGACTCGCGCTCCTCCTTTTTTCCTGCAGAGAGACAGATCGAGCTGCCGCCCTGAGACTCACCTCACTACATAACTACACGATTACAGCAGCCGGATCGCTCTTATCCTCCTGTTCTTACAGGTTCCTTCATCCCATGTGGAACTTTCAAATCATCCGCTGTCATTAAAATGCATGGCTGCAGGCCCCTCGGCTCCTAATTGACTGATCCATATGTAATGTGCGATGTAATCCAGCTGAGCTCGCCGCGTTCATGGACCCGCTAAAACACAGATTTACACTGGTGAGATTAAAAATGCATCCATCATGAAACGTGGAGCGTGGGGATAGTGTATATCGCTCGGGCAGGACTTGTTGCCCAGTGACTCTCTCTCTCTCTCTCTACGAAACTTTTACAAAAGCCGGAAATGTCTGGTGGTGCCGCAGAAGGGCAACGACATAATGGCCGTCCTCCATCTTTCTGTCCGACTTCACCCCGCGCTGAACTCCGGAGCAGGAGTCTTCAGAGACCAGTGCTGAGAAAATAAGGCTTCTGGTTCAATTCCACTGTGATTAGGACGCTGTGGTTTTTTGGAAAGAGAGTGGCTGTGATGGTTGGAGAAAAAAAGCTTGTGAAAGACATTTTTACCCCCAACAAGCATCAGCAGCACAGACCGAGTGTGAAGAAGACGTCTGTCATCCGGAGAAAGCTAAGAAAAACAGGCTCCGTCCAACGCCGAGCTCCGCCATTACAACACACGCAGTGCCCGAGGAGGGCTCTCAAGCCGAGTGGAGGAGACGGCACAGGGAGGACAGCTCCATTGAAACCGACTGCATCATCCGTGACTCGCGACCTTCTGGTTGTTTACGGTCCCTGCCTCAGTGTTCAATGCCTCACTGGCTTGTACGGGCAGGCGGAGTCAGCTCAGCCAATCATGTTCTTGAGTCCGTTGATGACCATCTAAATTGGTATGTACCAACAAAAAGTATATTCTCTTGAAGAGTGATTCCAGTGACAATGACGAACTTGTGTTTTAAGCAGACTGCGCTCTCCTTGAGGGTCACTAATGTGATGAATGGTCCACGGTCCAGACCCACATGTCATCCTTTCACACCAGGGCTGAGTGTCAGTGAATCTCTGAGAACTATTCAGTGTTGATTGATTGTCTCTATTTTACCCGGCACAGCTTTTCTCGCCCTCATGTCACCGCTTCATTAGAGCAGAAAACTCAAAGACCCATCACATACATGCAAATCTCCAGCGACTGACCCGGTCTGCATTTGAATGAAGTGGCCTCAGATGAAGCGATTCTCTGAAGCCAAGAGTTGACACAGAGTCAAGTATATAAGCCTGGAAAGTCGGTACGTAGAGACTGTGAGTTAGAACGTGCTCCGGTAACAGAAGTGAATGTGTTTATAATGAAGGAACAACCTCCAGGCTGCTCATTGGTTGAGACACTTTAAAGCTGCAGCACGTAGGGTTCTACACAAGATGATAATGTCTCATAAAAAAAACATGGTAATGGAAACTTCTCCATATTCCCTTTCTGCCTAAATGGAGATGAAACCCCTTTTACGTTAAAGGTGCAGTGTGTGAGATTTGGTGCATGTCGTATCTATCGCCTCACCCTTCTGAGCATGCAGGAGAAACTATGGTCGACCTCGGCCGCCATTAAACTCGAGATGTTTAGTACATCCACTGTAAAAAACATGGCGGCCCACGCAGAGAGGACCCGATCCTCATGTAAACATACAGAAATGGGGTCGTTTACGGTTAATGGAGAAAAAAACAACAACATTTGGGTGATTTACAAATTCATGAAAATGTCAATAAGGAATTGTTTTGTAATATCTATCTATCTAGAAATGGCACAATGACCCAAATCGTACACACTGCACCTTTAACCTGGCGCCCTTTCCTTTCAGCTGTCACAGTACAGTTCACAACGAGGAAACCTATCACATACAGTTTCACTTTCAACTGTGTCACATCGAACCTCATTTCAATGACAGGTAGTGTCTCATAAACCATTTAGTTCCCCCTCTCCTCTTCCTCCCTTTCCTCTCCCCCCTCTCCTCTTCCTCCCTTTCCTCTCCTTCTCTTCTCCCTCCCCATCCTCTCCCTCCCCTCTGCCTCCCTCGTCTCCTCCCCACCTCCTGCTGTTTACTTTAGGGGCTGCGTGGCAGCTCGAGGCCTGTCATCAGACATGTGTGCCGTACAAATATTATTCCAGGTCCTTCAGCGGGAAGTAAAGAGGTGCACAGATCCCTGGGGCACCTTGACATATTCTCAGCCTGGATCTGGATCTGGATCTGAGTTACACACAGAAAACACACACACACACACACACACACACACACACACACATACACATATGCTTGCACAAGCTCTCCGGAGGCATCTGCTCCGCACACACAACACGGACACCGAGACTAGTTGACCAACAGAGTGACGGACATCACAGAGTGGACAGGCTCACAGGCTGCCTGCAGGAGGAGCCGTGCGCATTCATATCAGCTTTTGTTTTGACACGAACAACAGGCTCGTTCCAAACCTTCGACAGAGCCGCTACGCGCCGACTCATCTCAGCCCGGATTTGAGCTGTCGCTGCTCCCGCTCCACGCCGTCCTGCAGCTCCGTGCGACAACGGGCACAAAAGTGAGCGTCGATGTTCGGAGGCTTTATATCGCGAGAGAGGAGCAGCTGTCAAATTAAGCGGCTGGGACGTGAAGGGAGCAAACAATCACACCCCAGTCGAGCTGCTCATCCCCGGAGAACGTGGGGTTTAACCAGAGTCGGATGTCTATTTAAAGATTCGGCGATTGGAGGCGGCATCCAGGTGGTCATGGGTTCAATTCCAGTCGAACCCATCCCACATGCAGGATACCTCCCTTTGAACGCCTCCTTCATTTCTGTGGGCTCACTGTCTGTGGGAAAGATCTTCTGGGGTCAGGTGGAAAGGTGCTACTACCCCCCCCCCCCCCCCACTCCCCCCCCCCCCCCGCCCCCCCGACTCGATGTGCAGCCGACGGTTCGTGAATGAATATTTTAAAATTTCAGGTAGTTTTATCCTTTACCTTTCTAAGACATGACATTCAATAACCGGCGCACGTGCGAAGGCAGCCCGAGTATTTCACATTGTCATCCAGCGCTGAGAGAAGATTGGTTTTCATTTAGAATTATTTCACTGAGGAAATCACATCAACCCGCACTGGCAATAATGTGATCTGACACCGAGCAGGTCTGACCTGACCCGACAGTCGGTGGCGCGCGGGACGGAATACTAAACCGAGAGAGGAGAGAGACTCCGATTTCACAAACATCCTCCAGTAAAACATCTGGCCCAAACGGACAGCTGCAGATACTCTCTTTACTTTGTCCTCAATTAAAAAAAAAAACCTGCTTTCCACTTCCACTCGGTGTCTTGTTGGCACGAAAACATCACTGACATAGACGGCCAATTAAAAAGCATAAACTGGCCCCGGATGAATGAAAGCTGTGGAGAGTCATGTGCTTTCCCGATGCTGTGGGCCGCGGCTCTAATGAGTCCTGACCAAACTCACGCAAACCTAAATTTAATTTCATGCTGGTGAGCGAATAAAAACATGGTCAAATATAATGATGACTGCGTTGTTAGCGGGAAGATGAGGCTCAGACTTTTTAATGTTGAAATGATTGGGTGGATGATTGGCTTTGAAAAACATCGGATACGCTTCTCTATTTTTGTGTTTCATTCGTTTCAAATACGTGAGATCGAGGCGGTATATTCTAATCTGCACTGCATGACATCTAATTAGACTGATGATTATTGAGTGCACAGTCACCTGAGTGCATTCATTGTTTTCATTGCCCTGTGACGCAGTTCTATTTACCACAGCAGCAGGTCCTCCACTCTGGCGCTGCCATGGCGCATTACCGTGTCTATACAGTAGCCCAGAATGGACAAACTAACCATCTCTTGAGTTCGAGTTTCAATAATAACCGAGGGAAGCGGAGGTTTAACAACATGCTGGAAAGGGCAGGGAGAGGTGAAGGAGTATTCAGATCCAAAGAGCAACTTGACCACTAGATGGCACTGGATCCTACACAGCAATTGTATAAGGAAGGGACAGATGAATCTGTGTTTATGGAGAATAATATGAAAAACCAAAACAATTTGTATTCAATGAGGGAAAAAAGTGAGTCTCACATCAAGCATGATCACTGACAGGTGAAGTTTCACTCTCCCTTCATGTCCCTGACATGTTGCATTCACTGCAACACGACCTCTCAAACTCCAATCAGCTCCTGTGTGAGTCAAAATAACTCATCTTCGCCAAACGTCTAAAATCATCCTCTGAGCACTCTGAAGACACGTTGTACACCAGGCCAAAGAGAAGTCTTCCCTTTGCGCTTTAAAATCAGATTTGTTCATCCCAGAGTCCTGCTGTAGGTTTCCTCTGAATCTAGGATTTCTCGATGTTGCTCTCGAGGGTCTAACTTTAAAAAAAATAAAAAAAATAATAAAAAAACCCGCAATAAAAATCTCCTCAGCTTATCCTCGAGTCCAGCTGAACGTTTGCACACAATTTGAAGAAACAGCCTCAGGGCCCCCCTGAGATCCTGTGTTCGCTCGTAAGGGATGAATGAAAGTGTGTAGGTGAGATTCCTCGACTTTAAGTGCAACGTCCTGAAAGTTATTTAGGCCTCCTGTGTACATCAGAGACGACTGGAGCGTATGAAATGTGTAAAATGCAGTGGATTGAGGGCACTCACGTCTGCAGACACTCACACCCGCAAAGAGCTATTTGGTGTCTTTCTTCCTCTCAACACTTTTCTCTCCCTCACGCTCAATCTGCCACTTTTCATCCACTTCCCTTCCCTCGCCCCGTCTCCGTCTCCTTGTAGGTTCCCGCCGTTCGCTCCCGAGGACGGAAGTGTGGGAGCCCTGCCGCGGGTTCGGCCCGAGGTAAATGCACCAGTGTGGTCGCGGCAAACGCGGGGGTCGCGAGAACACGTGCACACCGCCATGTTTAATTCATGCGCTGCTTCAGGAAGCCGCGAGTCACTTCGCATGTTTGGCCGCGAGCAGCGCACGTCACGCCCATCCCTCGGCGTACTACGGCATTAACACCACTGTTCACTCGGAGCCACTCAGGGTTCAGAGAGTGGTTTCACTGGAGTGACCCAAAAAGCCTGTGAGAGCCAGAGGACTTCACAACATGGCTTTGAATAGTGTCTCAATCAAGGCACAGGAAATGCCCATGATGGTGGACATGTGGAGGCATTCAGAGGAGCCACTCACAGGCCGGGGTCGTTCAACTCAAATTCAAAAAGGTCGCGTCAGAGAAAAAAGTCTTTAAAGCAAGAACATCCGGATGTGTAAATCCAGTTCGTTTGACGACCTGTTGATGAAGCGTAGATGTATCGAAGTCAGGATGTAATCAATGTGGAAAAGCTGTTAGAATTGTCCCGTCAAATTAAAAATCCCCTTATCATGAAATTGACAGTAGTTCGGGTCGGAATAGGATGTTGTCTGGGTAGTGACCTCTGTTACGGACCCATGATGCTGACAGTTTCCACAGATGTAAATAAAAACAACAGCTAATGCTGCGATTTTTACTCTGCGTAAAATCATCTCGCGGGCAGGACCGGGCCCATCGGTGGGCTGGTTCTGGCCCGCGGGCCTTATGTCTGACAACCCTGCTTCAAAAGCAACAACGTTGACTTTGGTGATCTGTTTGTGTCCAATACCTGACGCGGACATCACAGCGCAATCGCTCACTCGCTGACCGTTGTGTACGTAACCTCCAGCTCTGACGTTTGCTTCTCTCACGCTCACACGTCTCTTCACTTGCGGCGCCGGCGGACGCAGACAGAGGTGACACAGCTCGCGGCAAAGTGATCCGATTTTGTGAAGCTCCCCACCGGAGCCACAAAAGGCTTTTTCAGCAGACCTGTAAACAGGCTTTGATGTGTAAAAACGCCGGAGATCCTGATATAACCTGGTGCGACTTCCTTTATAAACCGTCGGAGACTCTTTTCAGAGACTTTTTTAAGAAGTGAACGTTATCAAACCGTTGCTCCGGGGCTGCATTTCTACAGGAGACGTGGAGCAATGGGCCGAGGCGTGACATCACACGGATGAACGGCATCAATAAGTCTGTCGATAAATACAACAAGTGCACCCTGAGCCCTTATAACCGCAAACAACACTTCTTTGACATAAAGGCTGAACTTGACATTGACTCATGCATTTTGCAAAGTTAGCGCTGACGCAATCGTATCTTCTCTCGCCCTCTTTTTTGATCATCTAGTTAACTTCTTTGAAGCACCGACGGATCACTTTCTTATGTGTTGTCTGTGCAGCGCTTTCGATCACCTCGTTGTTTGTGTACAAATAAACCCGCCTCCCCTCTGACGAGGAACGTTTCGCGTCAAAGGATATGAGCCGTCTCCGCCACAGACCTCGGTGTGTTTTATCAGTGCGGCTCTTTTAGAGATAAAACGCCATGAGCCAACTCGCACGAGGAAAGGTAAAGCTGTGTCATGCGTCTTCTTTTCATGCACGTAAAGAGTGAAAATAACTTCAAACACTGGTTATTCTGCTCGTCTCTCCGGGCCGACGCTCTTCACGGCGAAAACTCTGTTTCCTCTGCTCGGCGGAAGACAAACATCTCCGTGAGCAGAGATTCTGTGCGCGCACGCCCGCGTCTGTCTGCGGTTACAACATGCGCGTCTGGCCTTTCCTGACCGCCAGGCTGAGTGTTTGCAACATCTTGGGATGAAAGGCTTTACCTCCAGGATGAACAGACAGATGGCGAGAGGGAGGGAAGGAAGTGCATATGCCGTTGCTGGGGGTGACGGAGGACAATGTGCCAGGACGGGGGGGGGGGGGGGGGTGGGGGGGGGGGGGGGGGGGTTAACGAGGGACAGAGAGAAGGAGCGCCGAGGTTTCCAGGCCAAGGCGTGATGTTACGCACGAGCAGTGACTTCAACAGGAAGCACAGGAGGGGAGAAGCAAACTGGACTTCACGTCCGTCATTTGTTTCCGATGTCACTCTCCTGTCGGTCAGGACTTTTTAAAGGTCCGGTGTGTGAGATTCTGGAATGGACGTAGCGTCCGTGACATCAGCCATAGGTCCGTGCAGAGCGCTGATGAGGCTCATTGTGGGCCAGTCAATCGTCACCAGCTTGCTGCTGCTTAACACCTCCCACTTCCTGGTTGGTCCAAAAACACCAGTGGGCCCGCGGTGCTGGTGCAGCATCCACAGAACGTGCCAGGTCAGCCCAGGTGTCACTCAAGAGGCCACGCCCTTAATTATGCGGTCAACGGCCAAACCAGGCTTTAAATCGCCTGTGAAGTTGGCCTGGGAACATGGGAGTCTATGGGGGACTGACACAGCCTCAAGTGGCCACCCTGTGAACTGCACTTATGTCCGCTTCCCTATTGGCCTGATAGGTAATGTTTACTGTCGGAGTGGTTTCCCTCTTCAGCAGTTTGTTCAGCTCTTGCCGCATCTGCGATTATACCAAAACCAAAGCTGGGCTTCATTTGGTTAATTATAGACGTTGATTGATTTGCTGTTTGTTTTTGCGGCAATGAACATTTCGTTGCTGGAAAATGACTGACGACGCAGCCCCGGGTTTGAGTTTGCGGCGCGAGTTCAGCTTCACACACACTGGGCTCTGGTTTGGGGATTTGTCTCCTTTGAGCAGACGCAGTTGTGATGTCCTGGCTTTCCAGTATTTGTCTGAGTTGCCGCCGCGTGCTTTGCTTTGCGCGAGTCTGATATATGATGAGCCGAGTCTCTCATCTTCGAACATGTGACGGCTCACCCTCCCATCCAGCCGCAGACACAGAGAGGAACATCAAGAAGTGGCGGCTCTGAACTCAGAGGCTTGATGTCGGAGTTTGTGCGCAGCAGCAACATTTACAGAGAGACCCCGATAAGCCCGTCAGAGTGGGATATTTGTGACCACTATTCGTTGTGACCCATTTTTAATCCGAAATACTCGACGAGTGAGGCGCTTTTATCCTCAGAGGGAGGAGAGGCAGCGGGAGAGAAGCTGAAAAAAGACAAAGCGACAGACTCATGTATAAACACACATGGTGCAGGTGCCATAATGAAAGTGAAGAAAAAAAACAACAACAACAACCCTCCATGTGTGTTTTGTGTTGTGTTGATGGATTGTCACAACCATCGCCAGGCGAGAAAATGTGTGGTTGCCAATCAGAGGCTGAACATTTCTCCGTGTGGGCGGACAAGCTCCTTCCAACGAGCAGAGGAGGGCGAGTGACAGCGAGGAGGCGGAGCGGCTCGGACCGAGAAAGCGGCACTCTCACTTTGTCGTGAGTCATGCGGTGCCTTTTCCACGTTGTCCTGATATTTAAGGGTTTGAATGTGTCTTCTACGTATGTAGGAGGCGCTTTTATTTTGAAAACAAAAGGAAGAACATCCAAATGTGGACAGGGCCTAAAGGTGAGTGTACTGCCTCTCACACTAGTCATGTTCAGTTCTCATTCGATAGATTACTCTGGGTAAATTGGTGATGATACATGATTATATCAGATTAGAAAATGAAGGATCACAATTTTTACTCTATACTTCTATAAATGTAATCTTAATCAGTTTTGGCTCACAAAGATTTGACATTTCTTTCATATGAAAAAGACTGCTGAAATTGAAAATTCAAAAAGAATGGACCGACTCTTGTCTCCACTTCTGGGAAATTACCTTCTTAAAAGTCTTTTTATTCAGCGAGGCAAATGGGGCTGAATAATAAGTGCTTTGTAAATATTGTGCGGCGGTGGTGAGATCCCATGCACTGCAATAATGCATCTGTCATATCCGGTACTTTCTGAAGTACTCCTTTATTAAATGTTTATTTTATTCTTACTGTTATGCCTATGAAGTGTCATGCATTTTATCTTCACTGCGAGAGAGAGAGAGAGAGAGAGAGAAAGATAAAGAAAGAGGGAGTAAGACGACAGAAATGAGACTGATGATGAAACTCACCATATTTTTATATTTAAAAATCCATTTTTTTCCATCCATACATCCGACACCTAACTCCTCCTACTTCCTGGTTCATCCAAAAGAGGGACACGCCCATAATGAGCCTCGCAGGATATAAAGAAAGTTGAAAACATAGATTTGGGGAGTGTGTCCTGCTCCGAGTCGAACTCCAGAGAAAGTTCTCCAGAAAGTATTTTCCTGTACTTTCCGAGGTGTGTGTGTGCATGTGTGTGTGTGTGTGTGTGTGTGCGCGCGTGTGTGTGTGTGTGTGTGTGTGTGTGTGTGTGTGTGTGCGCGCGCCTCTGAGGTTATTAGCCGCGCACTGTGAGCTTGTTGCATTTGAATCATTTAGGGCCGAGTGTTTGAAGCTCCTTGATATAATGATCCTTGGCAACTCTGCGAGTTCAAAGTAAATTGGCAAGGTTAGAAAAGGCTTTTCTGCCACCGAGCAAAATAGAGAAATCAGCCAGCTATGTTTAATAGAATTTTCATCAGTGCTCAACCAGTCCCTCAAACGGGTTATATAAGATAATGGCTGCACGGGTTCATTACCTCCTTGTCAAATTAAATTTCTCTCTCTCCTGCAGGCAGATTGGATAGTGATTACACATCTAACCAAACTTTCGCTCTGTCTCGGCGTAAGAAGTCAGACAGTTTCATCTGAGCACCTTCTGACCCCCCCCCCCCCCCCCCCCCCCCCCCCCCCCCCCCCCCACACACACACACACGCACACACACACACACACTGGGTGTTGCATGTGCTTTGTTTTCTCTCTTTGTTCGGGCCGTAAGTGAAGTGTCCTCGAAGAAGAGAGAAGAAAAGATGGTGGCTGATGGAACATGAAGCAGCAGGATGTTCTCGTTTGATTTAAAGGGCCAGTGCGCAACTTTCAGACGCTGCATTCGCACAGACTGGGTGTATAGATGGACGTGTAGCGTCGTGTTGATGAGGCTTGAGGTGGGCGGGTCACTCTCTGCCCAACTCCTCCTACTTCCTGGTTCATCCAAAAATGGGCAAAGAGGCGGAGCCTATAGATAGCTTCAAGGGCATTTTCTGTTGTGGCGTTGTTTAGGTTCACGTGACTCCATCTTTAACTCCTCCCACTTCCTGGTTCGTCCAAATACAGACGAGGAGGCGGAGCTTCGGGAGAGCGGGGGGGAGTTATTCTGTTCAGGTGTTGTCTATAGGTTCACTTGACTCCATCCTTAACTCTGCCTACTTCCTGCTTCATCCAAAAAAAATAGGGCAAAGAGGTGGAGCTTGGGTGGAGCAGGGCTGGGTCCATGGTGCTGGGGCAGCATCCACAGAGAGTCGGCCCAGGTGTCACTCAGGAGGCCACGCCCCTTAATTATGCACCATTTTCAAACCTTAACGGAATGAATGGATGTGTCTCTCCTGCAGCAGTGATGACGATCATCTCCCTGAGCTGCGTGGATGAGAAAGGTTCATATTGCCGGAGAATCCAGTCTGATCAAAAGTTGTGAGTCGGCCGCTGTGTCGGCACGGCGACAACTTTCTGCTGCTGCTGCTGCTGCTGCTGCTGCTGCTTCCTACTGAGGAGCTGATGAGCAGCAGGTTATCTGTGGCTCAGCGTGAGGGTTTGCCTCTCTGCAGATCTCCTGATTGTGTGTGTGTGTGTGTGTGTGTGTGCTCAGAGGGAGATGCCTCCACAGTTTGTTTTTTTCTTTCTTACAAACTCAACTTTCTTCTCAAGTGGAAACGGTTTCAGTAAACTCTGTGCCTCAGTAACAGTGTAAATAAAACCATAACTGATTCATTCTTAAAGGTGCAGTGCGTAAGATTAAAGTGAGATTTCAGTTTCTATTCTATTCTGAGTTGCATTTAAAAAAAAATAAATTAAAAAAATTCTGAATGTGTAAAATCACTCGAATATATGAATCGGTGTTTTTTTTTATTCCTGGTGAGGGCTGTTTAGCTGCAATACACATTTTCACCACTAGATGACTTGGTACTGCCATATATGGTCTTGATACTTCAGAGGATGTGATACTATCCTATAAGTTATTTTCTAGAGATGGAGGATACACAACATTATGCAAGTTGACCTCTAGATGTCACCGAACTCCAGACTCTACCCCTTTAAATGCATCTCCATCTTATTTCTCTTGTTTACATTGCGTTTTGAAGCAGAATCCATTTGGTTTCTTCACCTCCTCCTCATCCTCTCCGCTCTCTCATGCTTGTTTTTGTTTTTGTCGTCTTCATCTTCGTCCTTCCTCTTCCTCTTTGTCGTGTACGACGCATGAACTCCAAACTCTGTCTGCCCCCGAGATGATGTACTGTTCTTATAAAGTTATTTCAGATCTATATGTCTATTTTATGTCTATTCTTCTAGAGATTACTTATTCTGTTTCTTCCTCGAGTTCAAGATCAACTTCAGTAAAAGTAAAAAGGGCAAACAATAGTTGTGGATGCACTCGGCTCAGAAAGTTGTGTATAAGTCAAGTGCATGAATTAATCAGCTGTGAGTCACAACTTTGATCTTTGCCACGTTATTCTTGAGATTCGAGTGACCCCGCCTCAACCATCTACGTCCAGTCACGGCCAAAGAGGCGCTTTAGAATTTAATATTTTTGTTGTTGTGAATAAATGAAAAGATGACAAACCAGGATCTGACTTTTAAAATGTGAACTTTCTTTTATTTTAAAGGTCTTAAAAGTTCATCTGCGGCAGTGCAGAGGCCACGGAGCAGAGCCATCTCGAATGCGGGTGGTGATATAAACATCATAATGAACATTGATCGCAGAGTAAATTGGCGTTAAGTCGTCCACTTAAAAGTAAGAAGAAGAAGAAAAGTGCGAACGCAGAAAAACACATTATTCCAAGTAACTGGGACCGAGCTGCAAGATACATCGTCACCACTAGATGCCACTAAACCCTATACGTACAACCATAACAGTGGGTGAGTCACTATAATATCACTCAACATATAAACTTCTGTGTTTATTCTTATGTGTGAATCAAAGGCTGGTTCTTCAACTTTAGAGCAACGAGGACACCTTGTGGCTGCACACAGTGCACACGCCCTCATTTTAATATCAATTCATTTAGATGATGATTGTGTTGATTGTCAATATTTCATTGCAATTATCATTCATTTTTATGATTATTTCTGTTGTAAAAGAAGAGGGATTGCAGTTGAGGGCAAAATCATGACAAAGTAACAGATAATTAATTTGGGATATTTTAATCAGCTGTGATAATCCATTCATGTAGCTTATCTTATGAAACCCCCTTTACTTAGTTCAACAACTCGTAGGCTCACAGCTGCAAAATATTATACATTTATTATGTTTTTAAACCTACAAAAACAATTGATTATGTAAAATAACCGCATTGTTTACTTAAAAACATTTTAGTCACCTTTTGACATTGCGCATGCATTTCCCTAATTGTATTAATTACTATGAG
>JAFBJT010110698.1:0-10293 GCA_016785325.1 Chascanopsetta lugubris | reverse complement strand
TGCATCAGTGGTGTGTGTGTGCGTGTGTGTGTGTGTGTGCGTGTGTGTGTGTGTGTCTGCACGTCTCCATCTCAGGCTGCTCTTAAAGGCCACGTCTCGGAGGAGGGCAGCTGTCGGGTGATGATTGGCACCCCGCCCCTGCCCTCCTCCTCCTCCTCCTCCTCCACCCCACTTCCTGTTCATGAACCAATAGTGCCGCTGCAGAGCGAGCGGCCCATCCAATCGGGATTCAGCCAGCAGTTAATCAAGCGCCCGTGTCCTCACTCACGCCAACTGTTTGAAGTGTGCCAGCGTGTCGTGAAACGGAGGCGCGTGGAACCGCGCACTTAAAACCATTAAGGGCGGCGGTCGCCACGATGGCTCAGCGCGGCTTAAGAAACACTTTAGGACGTTTTTACATCCGCCCGGGAAAACAGCCGCTGGCCCACGTTTTGCTGACATCAGCATTTCGGGGTGAGTGCGCGACGGTGTGACCCGCAGCACCTTTAATAGAAATGAGATCACTCTTCCTCGTCGCGACGAGAGGAGCAGAGTCACGATGGGCTCACGTGATGGAGACTTGTCCTGGTCTGTGAGTGTGGACGGGGGACAGGATGTTTTGGCACTTTTTTTTAGAATATTAGCATTTAAGTATTTCATCACGCAAAGGCGATGTCATTCCGTTTGTTCCCGCTGTTGTCGGGCAGTTTTCAGTCGTCGCTGAGTTGACGGGTGGTGAGGGTGAGACGCGATTTCCCTCCTGCTTCTCAGAAACGGAGGCCGAACACCGATCGATCGCTTTGACACAGCGGGGGGGCTACACAACTCTCTCTGCTCTCAGAGACGCCAACAGATCAATAACACACACACACACACACACACACACACACACACACACACACACAGAGGCCCATTCCTCTTGGTCTAACACATGTCCTCAATTCATACATACCTCAACAAGTCAAGGTCAAAGATGGGACCCTCTCGCTTCCTGTAAAGCATGTGTGTGTGTTGGTGATGGGGGACGAGTGTGTGTGTGAGTGTGTGTTCCAGTACCAGCTCTATATTCCTTATTAGAGCAGGGCTGCAAAACTCATTTTAGGTCAGGGGCCCTCGTACGACCCAAATTCGTCTCAAGTGGGCCGGACCAGTAAAATCACAGCATAATGACCTTTAACAATACCTTTATAAGATAGATCAATGCAATTTCAACCGTATTATGTATCTTAAGTGCAATCAGTGACCTCTCTGTCATTTTTTAACATTTTTCAATTGGCACCCAATTGACACCCTTGTAATCGAGTGTCATTTCAGCTGGAACTTGAAACATGAAATCGGTTCAGGGAAAGAAATCCCTTTCTCTGCGTCAGGATCCGGAAAGGAGAAAAATTCGACATATTTCTGCCGCAGCCTGAAACTCAAATCGAATCCGCAGACTGTTTCTTGTTTGAAGATCACAGATGCACGCGAGCACCTTCTTTAATCCGGCCATGTGTGTTTGCTTACGATCGGCGACGGTAATGTACAAAAGATGCCCCTGTGGTATTTGTAGCGGCGTGTAATTCTGCCCAGCTGCAGCTCGCGCGCATGCCGCAGGTAGAGAGGGGAGGGACCGGGGGCCGGCGTCCTCTCGCCAGGGGAGAGGGAAATCAGAAGAGCGTTTTCTTTAAGTTGGCGTTAAGTGGCGCTCGGACCATGGCGGCTCCCGCCGAGGAATTAGCCGCCGCGTTTGACAGAACGAGAGCGCGGCGGGTATTTCCCAGGCATGCGTGCGTGCATGTGGCATTTATCAAGAGGCAGCGTGGGTAACCCGACCCGGCGCAGTCGGAGCGCGCAGGGGTTTCTCGCGGAATTAGCGGCGATCAGAAATGCCAGGAATGCAGAAACGCCACATGAAGGGGAATCCAGCAGGCAGAAATGTGATGTGATGTGTGTGTGTGTGTGTGTGTGTGTGTGTGTGTGTGTGTGTGTGTGTTCCAGTGACACACACGGAAACATATATATGTTCGGATCTGGTTTCCTATTCAAACAAGAGTTGTGCATCACACCCTCCACAGGCAGCTCCATTAATCATCGGCCACGCCCACTGCTGCTTCACACCTCATCCACAAACACTTTTTTTTTTTTCTTCCCGTGTCTTGCGCTTGAGCTCTCCTTTGTCTGCGTTAGCGAGGTCAAGTCGATGAAATAAATCCAACATCCCGTCCAAACCGCGCACAAGCCGTATCGATTCTCCCTCATTTGGAAATCATGGCGAGCAGCCGGAGCCCGAGTGCGAATGCCTCTGCAGGCGGGCGGAGTTCTCCACGAGGCCGCGGAGCCGCAGTAAACAAGCAGCACATTCAGCCATGTGATGGATGCGATTCACCGGGGAGGCTGCGAGACCTCCGAGGCTGCGAGACCTCCGAGGCTGCGCTCCGTTAAACCGATACGAGCTCGCGAGGCTCCGCCGCCGCAGAGCGCCAAGTAAACACCCCGTCGCACAGATGAGAGGGATGATTGGAAAAATGTGCGTTTTGTTGACGAATCGTTGAGGGGGCAATGGATTCTAGTGCCGATTCTACATACACGCGCACAGACGTGCCCCCCAAAAAAACACAGACGCACACAAAACAAATACTCGTTGACGGAGACGTACAGAGAAACACGCGCATACACAAAACACATAAACATTTGAATGCAGAGCAACACGGAGGAGGTGCACGTCCGCCCGCAGAGGTTTTGCTCGGAGGAGCCTCTGGACGTCCTGTCGATGAGTCGCTCTCACACGGAGATCGCGTGTCTTTGTTTAACGTCGCCGGTTTACGGGTTCGATCGGATCCGCGGTGCTTTTATTGTGAAGGAGCCCTGTGGAGACATAGCATGGAGTGTTTCCCGGGCGGGTGGCGGACAGACGAGTGAGTTCGGCCACTTCTCCGATCACGTGGACCAGCGTCTCTGTCGGCGCCGGCGTTGTGTTGTTTGGTAAAGGAGAGGATGGTGTGATGTGACGCTCCGCTGGGTTTTCACGCCGTCGGAGAGTCACTTTGTGGTTGGATGTTTTGTGCGCGCGATGACATCTGTCACACTGGTATGCGGGGTAGGGTTTCCACAGAAGCGCCTGTGCCCTCCACAAAAACATTCGAAGCATGGCGAACCTTAATGTCTGCGATGGGTCGGTATCTAAACGGCGGGCGTGTCGTGTTTCGCGCGAGGTCGCGCGCAAAAAGGTCACAGCAGCTAATATTCGCGCGCCGGAGGACTTTGGCACAGTCCGCCATTGTTTCCAAAGAGATTCCTGAAGCCAGGTGGAAACCTGGTCGTTTTGGTTCCTCATACGAATCAATCATCCAATCAAAGATCTTATCGGCGGAGATGCACGACAGACAACGCAACAAATTCCAAAGTTGCCTCAGTTGTGGACAAACACCGGCGGTTGCAGCCCCAGCACCTCACAGAGGGGGCCGAGGCACAAAGGTGGAGGGGGGAGTCGGCAAACACCGCGGATGAAAGATGTATATTTGTTGAGTCGGCGTGTTTACGACGATAATGAGCGCTGACATCCAGACACACACAAACACACACACACACACACACACCTTGCCCACAGTGAATATGTCAACGGCAACGCCTCTGTCTGCGGACACGTGCAGACCTGCAGGTGGGATGTACCGCACCCCCCCCCCCC
This sequence comes from Chascanopsetta lugubris, assembly GCA_016785325.1. Lineage (NCBI taxonomy): Eukaryota > Metazoa > Chordata > Actinopteri > Pleuronectiformes > Bothidae > Chascanopsetta > Chascanopsetta lugubris. The sequence goes on along the minus strand of JAFBJT010110698.1, from coordinate 6,647 downwards.
CCCCCCCCCCCCCCTGCGGGGGGGGAGGTCCACCCCCCCCCCCCCCCCCCCCCCGCGCCTCCCCGACACAGAGCTCTGGAACCTGCTGGGATGTGGTCAGACCAAATACGTCCTGATTGACAGGTTTCATTCATGCAGGGAAAATGCTGCCTTCAGGGAAATGAAGAGATAAGAGGAGGGAAGGGACTGATAAGATTTGACCGTTTGCTGCTGAGGAGCATCATCGGAATTCAGCCTCAGAGGCACCGGTTCGGTTTGACCACGTTAACTTTGGGGTCTTTATATATATATATATTTTTATTTTTATTTTATTTTTTCATTTCCACTCACTTCGAAGCTCAAGCGTCCACAAAGGCCAAACATGAATCCAACACATTCACTGTCACTATAGATCTGTTGGACAGTAAACATCGGTCCTTGGTCCGTTTCATGAAGCCTCTTGTTATTCTCTGCGGGTTCAGTAGAAACGTTGGCCCATGTTGTTGTCTGAGTGGCTGCTGCGTCCTCCTATTGTGTAGTATTGATCACAAACAAGCACCGGACAGCAAGTAATGACCAACAAGCTGATCCAATAAGAATAAAGAAAGTCAAAATGATCTTTCAGCTGCACCGACGTGACGCAGTGTTATTGTCATGACTCGGGGAAATGTAGATTGCAGGTATCGAACTGGGAAGCGTCTCGATGTGAGGTGCCAACCACTGAGCCACCAACACGGTCCCAGTGAATGGGAGTTCCTCATAAAAGAGTTGTTCTTCACCTGAGACTCTGTCCCCCTGCGGCCCCCTGCCGCTTTATCCCCCCATTAAAGGTGCAGTGTGTTGGATTTCGGTCGTTTTGTCACTTCTATTGGTCGGAAAATGTGACAAAACAATTACATTCCTGACATTTTCATAACCACCCGGAATATATTGTTCTCTCCCACTACCCTTAAATGAGCCCTTTAATTCATATTTACATGAGGAGGGGGGGGGGCTCTCTACAGGGGCCGCCATGTTTTTTTGTTTTTTTTACAGTAGCCCAGAGTGGACGTACTGAAGGTCATTCTGAGTCATTGGCTTTTAATGACAAGTGAACTCTACCATGTTCGAATGGGTGAAGGTGATGGATGACGTCACATGCAACCCCACCAGAGGATGCCACCAAATCCTACGCACCGCACCTTTAAATGCAAAAAGAGAATTCTTTCCTCTTTCCTCAGCGCAGCGCTCAGTGAGGGAGGATGGAGCCGCACCGCGCTCTCGCTCCTCACTGCGCCTTCAGTCCCATTGTCTGCTCAAGTCACCGTCCAATCACTGACTCGCAAAAATGAGAACCCTCCCACTTACAGCGAAACGAGCGCACCCAGAGAGGACGGCTCCGGTGCGCTGCCGCCGAGAATTTTCAGCCTCACATCCGGACGCTGAGCCGCGCAGGTGCTCACCTCAGGGGGATCCTGTGTTTCATAGGGATGTGTATTTGTACAGGCTCAGGGAATATCAATCACACACACACACACACACACACACACACACACAAAGACACAAAGACACATGCACACAACACATGTGTGTTTGAATCTCCCATGATGCTCTATTCACAGAGGCTTTGAATCACATGTGGTGAGTCATCCCCAAGGTATTGTTCTGCTGGCCTATCAAAGCAAGGGATGGATGTCCGGTGTGTGTGTGTGTGTGTGTGTGTGTGTGTGTGTGTGTGTGTGTGTGTGTGTGTGTGTGTGTGTGTGAGGGAACAGCTTGTTCAACTGATTTCTGAGCTTCATATGTTTCTTCCCAACAACAACCATCTGAGCGGCTCTGCTTCACTGCACCAGTGTTATCACCGTGGCGCTCCTGTGTTGTATAAACAGTACTAGTACGTAGAATCATAATGTTTGAATACTTTAAAGTCTTTGTGCTTTTATGAATATTCTCACACAACAAGGATGAGTTCAACCACCACATCTGACCACTGAAGTGAGAGCATCAGAATATTTGTAAGTGGAACAATTCAACGGCACCAAACGTTTTTTGTTCGAGTCATTTGAAGATAAAGATCCCGAGGTGGGGATTAAAGGTGCAGTGTGCAAGATTCAGATGGAATTATTCCCATTTCATCGGCGTTTAATCACCCGAATGTACAAATGGTTGTTTTGATTGTCTTAGCGTGAGACTTTTACAAAATACACTGGGAGTGTGTCCTCTCTATGGAAGCGGTCATGTTTTTACAGTTGTCCAGAATGGACATACAAGTGTGGTTTGAATAATTTGTGACGGCAGCTGTTGGTAAGTGAAGAGCGAGGTGATCATTATTCATCTTCACCCAATCTCACACACTGCACCTTTAAAAAAATTTAAAAAAAGATGGCGATGATAATGAATGAAGATGGATGGAGATTGAGGACATTTATGACTGTAGACACCACTTTAATGGGTCAAAGGTCAACAGCATTCCAATAGGTCATCATAATCAATATCTCCAAGCTATTAGAGGCCTCGTATGTATTGTACCATCCCATAATGTCACCTATAGGACGTTCCAGCTCCTGCAGGTTCAAACCGTGCACCATGTACGACCATGATTCACCCGAGTCACACTCCTCGCGCTGACGTCACCGTCTCCACTCCACCGGCAGCGTGTCTGTTTTTAGAAAACTGTCTCGCAGCCTTTTGTCTTCAGGAGGAATCCTAAGACCGAGGTAATTGATGTAATTGACGGGAGACATTGTGAGACAAACACACACACACACGCACACACACACATCGGAAACAGGTCGGACCCTCCCGCCTGTACCTGGGGCCACATGTGGGTGACTGGAATTCTTTTTGTGCGAAGACGTTTGAGAAGATGCTTTTAAAAAATGGTTTTATCTATTCTAGGCTCAAGAGGTAGATGGATAGATGAGAAGGAATGACGCTTCGAAACAACCTCTTCAGTGGAGTCAGAGGAGTGAAAATGACCCGGGCCTCACGTCCCATTGTTCTGTGCACACACACAATCACTGAGTCGCCGACGTCCTCCTCCGTTCATTAGCTGCGACAGTTTCGCTCAGGTTTGCGCTCAGCGGAGCAGAGCTGACAATTATCCGCAGCCTGAGAGGAGATAAACAGGGGGAGCGCACGCGCGCGCGCGTGTGTGTGTGTGTGTTTGTGTGAGTAGCTAATAGAGAGAAGTGTGCTCCAGCAGCCCCGTGATAAGGGCAGGATGTGAGGAGCAGCAGATACCGTGGAGCTGACGGGTGAAGTGACTGTAGAGTCGTGGCGACACGATGACAACATCCCTGATTACAAACGCCGAGGCGCGTGTTGGTTTTAGATTCGGTCTTTCTGCTCTGTCTTTTGCAACCCTCTGGGATGACGCGTCGTTATTTACTCTCCAGCCCCGTCGCTATTAGAATGTCGCAAACAGAGTTAATTAAAAGATGAAGGGGTTTCGGCGGTTTCGGTATCAGAGCCCACATCACAGAGCACGGTTTAAAACCAATTTCACGCTAATTGAAATGGATTCAACGAGAGGGAATGAAAAAGAGTTTTTTTTTTTTAAGTAAGACTTTGGAGAACATGATCAAGTACGACATGATAAGTCGACCGCTCTCTTTGAGTTATATTCAAATATACGTTTTTACAATTGTGTCAGGTTTACATTTAGTTGCCATGCTTTTATATTGTTGTGTTTTTATTTCACGATTCGTTTTTTTGACTTTGAACGTCAGCTCTGTCGTTGATTTTCAGAGGTCCCACCTCAACATAGAATTTTTTAAAATGTTTCTCTCATGCTCCTCTGCAGAGGTGTCGCTCTCTGAGAGCGAGCGTCCGCCTGCAGTCGCAGTCAAAGCCGACCATTGTCCTTTAAAGGAGGTTACGACAGCACTTCCTCCCCTCTGGCCTGCAGTGTAAACATGCACAGAGCCGGCCTGCCCCCCCCACCCCCCACCCCCCCATATGCATGCTCACTTCTTATAATGCTGAGCTTTATTCATTAAAGATGAGCATGTGCAGCGTTTCGCTGCCGACACCGAGGCGTTCACACACCAACATGTTATGTTGCATAAACCTGAATAAACAAAGGTCAGCGGCGGAATGTGACTGGTGAGGACAGGTGACATTTTATGTAAATCTCTTATTCAGGAGGTGTAAACTGTACAAACCCGCTTCCTGTCCAACAGGGTGATTTAAAAAAACAGTGTAAACAGTGTCAACTTGATTTGGACTCACCAAAATATTTCCTCCAACTGTTACATCAGAATTTCTACAGTGAATGAAATTTCAAACAGACTGTGCACAACACTTTTGTTGATTTAGAATCATCATATTCCCTCTACTTCATTTACATTGACCTCTATTTGCACTATTTACTATCTACTTGCATTGTTTACTGAATATTTGTGGAATGTTCATTGCACCTGAGGGGGGTGGGGTGGGGTGGGGGTGGGGGGGGGCTTTCCTTATCTGTGTATGTGACAGCCATCGCTGAGGGGCAAGGGTTGGGGGTTCGATTCCCCCGCCCCCCACCCTCCCACCCCCGCATGTTGAAGTGTCCACTTTGTCCCACGTGCTCATAGATAAGAACATGCCTGTTTGTGCGACGGGGGAGAACGGAAACGTGTCTCTGAGACCACCGATGCATCACACACAGACCATTCACCGTGTTAAGCTCATGCACTTTTTGAAGCGAACAACAGGATGTGCGATATTAAAGGAAGTCCATCATAGTTCCAGAGTATGACACATGTCTTTATATGGCTGTGTGAGAGCGTGACCCTGCGCTGACGGAGCAGCCGACCTGTTTCACAGCGACGGCCTGTTTCCAGGGAGCAGACGAGAAGTCTCCATAAACTCGATTTGATCCGTCGAGCGGCTGCAGCCTCAGTGACAGCACTTGTTTTATACAATGTTCCATCACCGCATGTGCTCCAGCTCCTTTAGATGAATTACGCCAGTGACGCATTCCTGTTCATTATTTTTTTTTTTTTTTTTTTGCACCCTGGAAAAAAGAAGAAGGAGAGGAAGAAGGAGATGTTGTCTCCATTGTGAGTGATATACTGCGCACTGTTCCTTTACAGTGTGGGCTTATATCATCAATCCTGCATTTTCTTCAAGTCTGAGCGTATTCACACATCACAGGCTGATGCACATTATCTCACTTGTCACAAGATGATCTTTCCATAGCCACGTTTCTGAAGCTCAGCTGCCCCCAATTAGAGAAACTCATAATGAAGGAATTAGACCTTGTACTCACCCGGGCTGTCAAAGCGCCTCGTTACACAGTCTGAGTTCAGGTGGGCAGGACCAGTATGATTATAACATAATAACATAGCAACATACTAATATATAAACAACAACAACAACAACTTGGAAATGTTGTTTTAGTGGGAAAAAAAAGTACATGTCCACATTTAATGAACCATCTTTTTCCAAAACATGATAAACACCTCATCATCTCTTTATGAAATGTAAATGTTTATTATTTGCACATGTGAAGACGTGTTTAGCGTCACTTTGCGCGCTTGCAGTTTTTTTTATGCCACCGCAAAATTTGAAAGTTGCTTTTATTGAAGAATTACAATGTAATTTTGACTCGTTGTAAAGCCTCAGACGGGCCAATTTGAGCCCGCGGGTCATATGTTCGACACCCTTGATATTCACCTCATGATGTCATTACGACGCTCACAGTCAGAATAGCAATAGGAATAATCCTCAAGTTATTAAAGTTCCTGGTGAAAGATCATAAAACCTGGTAGACTTTGGATTTGCTTCGCTTTTCATTGTTGTTTTTATTTATTTAAACGACTTTAAGTTTTTATGTGAGCACATTTTCAGCCATTTGACATTTTGATAAGGTCTAATATATTTACGGTTGGAGACCACTATAGCGCTGAATAATGAGAAAGATATGCACCGTCACTTTACCGTAATTAGTTTGAAAGAATCCGGCCAAGATTTTGTGAATGCAAAAAAAAAAAAAAATGTAAAAACCCACACACAGCGACAACTAAGAATAGTTTCTGCCAGGTTGAGCCCGGAGGTGTCGTCTCTCTCTCCCTCTGGTGCAGAGAGCGTGTGAGATGAGATATATTCAGGGGGATCCTTCCCGCATGTTAATGAGCCGCAGAGATAACACGACATAAACCTGCTCGCACTGTCGAGGCCTGACTTTCTGCTGCGGCGCTGCCTCGGCTAACAGGTGATAATGAGCCTTAAAGAAAGCGGAGCAGCTTATCGACAAAAATCTCCAAATTGCCTGGAATGGGGAACACGGAGAGAGAGAGAGAGAGAGAGAGAGAGAGAGAGAGAGGTGGTGATGTGTGGTCCTGCTAATGGCTTCAAATGAGCCACTTCACGATGTGAACATATGTATTTCTGACAAAGCGCTAAACATCTCTGGCCCCGGGCCCTGAAACACCCAGGTGGAGCAGCTGCTGGCCAGTGATCGTGGCCCTCCACTTTATCTTATCTGCAGTTTGCATGCGCTACTACGACTGCTACAACTACACCCTGTGTGTGTGTGTGTGTGTGTGTGTGTGTGTGTGTGTGTGTGTGTGTGTCCTGCTGCAGGGTGAGTTAGCAAAGGCCTTCGGGGAGTCAGACCTGCACGGAGTCATTTAACATTATCCACAACAAACCTGCAGCGCGCGGCCGCATGAGCACTCAGGGCGGAGGCTGGTGGTGGG
>JAFBJT010110697.1:27737-50528 GCA_016785325.1 Chascanopsetta lugubris | reverse complement strand
GCCCCCCCCGCCCTCACCTCCTCCATGGCAGTCCCACCCGCTGCTGACACCTGACGAAGAGCAGGACACACGCGTGTGAGCTCCAGCACTTCTCTTTAATTACACCTGCTTAGAAATGCGGCGTCTCTCACTCACGTCAGCTGGGTTTCCGTGGAGTTTTGCACCGGGCCTGATAGAGTGTGTGCACGCGTGTGTGTCTGACTTAATCATTTATGTTTCTGATTGTTTGTAAAAAAAAAAAAAAAAAAAGGTCGAATCACTTCTTCACCCTCCTGCATTAAAGGCGCAGGGTGTAAGATTTGGTGACATCTAGAGGTGAGGCTGCATCCATCACCTCACCCTCACCCTTCGGAGGATGCAGGAGAATAAGACAATGGGGGAAAAAATGAAATCAAACGTTTACGTGATTCTACATTCATGAAAATGCCAGTGTGCCATTGTTTTGTCGTGTTTCCCGAAGTGACAAAAAAAAATGACCGAAATGTTTCAGACTGCACCTTTTGAAGTGACTGCTTTGTTTCACGATCTATGTCATCGATAGGAACTGAATAAGCTGATCTTGTTCAAGTCTCCGTTTAAACTCCAGTTAGCCTGAAAAAAAAAAAAAAATGAAACCAACCTTGTGTAATCCATCGCTGTTATGTCCATGGGCCCTGATTTAGAACTTGATTTATGTGTAAAATGCATTGGGGGCATGTGTCACCTTGGATTGAGGGCAGGAGGTGAGGTCTGTGTCTGTCTTCAGGGGGCGCCAGCGTCAGTCTGGGTCACGATGAGAGAAAGTGTCCACAGGGACACGACGGCGAGATAAGAAACAGACTCGGCTCCAGATAAACACAGTCAAGGTCAGAGCAGAGTGTGTGTGTGTGTGCGTGGGGGGGGGGGGGGGGGGGGGGGGGGGGGGGGGGGGGGGGGGGGGGGGGGGGGCTGCAGAATCAGTGGAGCCACATCTGGAGAAGTGTCATCTCTCTCCCTCCTTCTCTCTTTTCCTCCCCCTCTTATTTCGTTCAGTTTCAAAGTGGCATTTGCGTATCTTTGCTTGTTAAAGTTCAAAACGAACCTTTGGCAAAACCTTCGCCGACAAACGAATAATACGTAGCTGCTTTTCCCCATTTAGGTTTTAATTGGCTCTTCCTTTTTAATCTCTTTACATCAGTGGCAGACAGGAAGTGAGTTGCATTGTTATTTTCGCAAAAGTGGGCGTTGGTTGAATGGTTGAAGTGCGGTGAGCGCATTCGGAAGTGCCTTTGGGCAACGAAGTGAAATTGGCCGTCAAATCACGTCCTCCGACACTGAATCATCCGTTCACTCAAATACATTTTATCCGTAAACAAACTCCTTCACATTATTGTTTGACTAAAACAAACTGCAGGTGACATCACATCTGCATTTTTCTATTTCTTTTTTTTTTTTTACTAACATCCCATAATTTCATGCCAATGCCTAAATCGAGTTTGAAGCTGTGAGATGAAACAGCATCAAGTTGCCGTCGTTGCAGTTGTGCTTCTTGCCGGTCTCCACCAGGGGGCTCTGTGCTGTAGTGTTTGCAGCCTCCTCCGTGTGGGGGGCACAGGTGGAGCAGGGATGATGCAGCAGCAGTGGCGGGTGCGTTAGGTTTGCTCCTCCTCACGTCCCGCTGGTTGGTGCACATGGTGGAGTTGAACTCAGTCAGTCGGCAGGTTGTCGGCTGTGGCTGGAAACGGAGGCAGCGAGCGCATGCAGAGGCTTTAGGGTCGGTCTGCTCAGTAAGCCAGCGTGGAAAACCACAGGACTCCCTCTGTCTTAGGGTGTGTGTGTGTGTGTGTGTGTGTGTGTGTGTGTGAGAGAGAGAGAGAGAGAGAGTGTGTGTATGTTTAATTGTTTCTCTGCTGCTCTGCTGTTTATTTCCTCTTTTTTGTCTCTATTTTCCCGGTTATGATATCGAGAGTGTTGTTGATGCTTTGCCTTGTAATCCGTGAAGTCATGATAAAACATAATGAAATAATTTCCTTATTGAATGATTTTCAATACTCTAGTCTGCCAATAACCTAAAGATGTTGTGTAATATTCTATATGTTTTGAGACATTTTTGATTTCGCAACATGGCAAACTGTCCGTGTGTAACTTGACGTCATTTGAGGTTGTAGTACCACTTTTGAACCACTAGAGTGGGTCATGAGCCACTCCAGTGCTCAGTCCAACTCTTATCCACGCTAACTGTGGTTTACCAGCTTCTGACCACAATTCTAAATGTTTTCCAGTCCAATATAAATGTTATGGATGTTTCCTTTCCTTCAGTCGTGTTTCTCTTTTATATAATTGTATTAAAAATGTTTCTGCGATCGTACCAGGAAGCACACTTTGGTGCTGAGCATGTACTCGTAAACAAACCAGGTGTAGCGAGCAGATTCTTTGGTTGGAGAGTCCATGATCTTGCACAATACTGCCATCTGCTGTTGATGCATGGAACTTTGTCCAAATGACAGAAAAAAAACAACCTTTGAAACGAAACAGGACAAAATCCCCGGATGCTCTTCTTTCCTTTCTTTGTGAACGTGTACGTGAATGAACCCCACAAGTTTCAGATGAAGGTTCTAAAGCCAGTGCTCCTCTCTCTCTCTCTCTCTCTCTCTCTCTCTCTCTCTCTCTCTCTCTCTCTCTCTCTCTCTCTCTCTCTCTCTCTCTCAGTGCCGTTAGAAGTACATCAAGTTAGAGCGAAGTCAAAATACGTGTCACGCCGTTAAAAGCTCCATCTCCGTCTCGGCTGAATTCATCTTGTGAAGCAAAGACGGACGGACTGACGTCTCTTTTCCCTCCTGAACTTACATCTGTCACTTTTTCTCCCCTTTGTTCTTCCCCCTCTTCTCGTAATCCCCCTACACTTCCTCCATTTCCTTAACTCTCATCGCCCATGAATACAATGAAATTGATGAGAGTCAATAAAAAAATAAAAGCCCAGAACTGTAAATCAGATCGGTTTCCCTCCTCTCTGCGAGGTCGTCCCCCAGTCTTTCCCAGCACAGAGGACAAAGGGGAAAAAAATCTTTGAACTACCGAAACATGCTGGGAAATCTTTGCGAAATCACAGATTTGTGCGTCGGATGGAATTTGAATGGCAGCAACAAAACTCTGATCCATCACTAGAAAAGCAGAGGTCCACCAGAGGACACGTCCACCAGAGGAAGATGAGTGATTGAACCGACTAAAACATCTACTGCACGATTCACAACAAAAGGACACAGAGTATTTCTCCAAGAAAATATTTTATTAACTTTTTATTAAGTGCAACTTTAGTCAGGACAATAAGTGCTGTTATTACACATGTTACAATTAAAATACTCAAAGTGTCACAAATATATGAACTACAGTATATTTAGTACTGAACCCTGCCCCTCAGATGAACAGGTCTACGTACATGTCACTGCTTCATCGCTCATTGTGTTGATGTGATGAATCAATCTGCTTTTTAAAGTTTCGTTCATTTATTCAATAACTGGTCTTCTGAAGTTCTTCCCAGCAAACTGAGCCTTGTCCCCCAACTCCTCTTCAATTCTACAGTCAAACAAAAATCACGTTTGTGCTTTTTAGCAATTGGTCTTTTGTCCAGTGTATTCAATCATGGAATTAATATAAAGTTTAACTTTGACATTTATGAAACCTGCCAAAGAAATTATACAAAAGAAGAATTTACCAACTAACACACGGAGGAAAACCTGATACACAGCAAAGAAGGTCAAAATGCATGATATAATATCACATTTAGTAAAGTATTTACCATTTGGTGTGAAAGGTATCAGGACTTTCTTTCATAGAATAAAACAATTCCACCAGCAGGGATAATAATATAGATTCAAAGTCAGAGAAGTGAGAGGAATCTTCTTGGTTTGTTCAAGAGAAACTTACCGAAGGATCTGGTTGTATTTGGCCAAACGCTCAGAGCGACACGGTGCCCCGGTCTTGATCTGTAAAGATAAAGTCATTTAAAGTCCATTCACTTTTTAGGCCGTTATTAAGGTACGTTCTTATTGTTACACTTCATCATGTGATCAAATAAATAAAAGACAGGATTCATCAGCAAACAAACTGGATGACAGAATCAATGAAGGCAGGATGAAAACATACCTGTCCAGTGCAAAGACCCACCACCAGGTCAGCAATGAAGGTGTCCTCAGTTTCACCAGAGCGATGGCTGACCATCACACCCCAGCCACTCTCTTGCGCCATCTTACAGCTGACAGGAGGAAAGAATCATCAACTTCAAAGGAATCCCATCACATGTAGCAGCTACGGAGTCTGTTTTGAACATGAGATCCAGAGAGAGCTCTGAGCCGTCTGCAGGAGATCACTGTGCACTGACCCACATCTTCTCATTCTTCTGCCCTACATACTTTTCTACCCTGCCACACTTTGAAAGCTTGGCTTACGCTCTCATGGACTCTGTGACGGTGCCGATCTGATTGACTTTCAGCAGCAGACAGTTGCAGGCTTTCTCCTCCACAGCTTTGCTGATGCGACTGGGGTTGGTCACGGTCAGATCATCTCCGACCACCTGAATGTCCGTGCTTCCGGTGAAGTCGGTCCAGGCCTCCCAGTCGTCCTGGTCAAAGGGATCCTCGATGGAAACCACTGAGAAAGAAATTATTATCAAAGAAAAACATGCTTAAGCAACAACTGAAGCTGTTGTTGAAATTCATCTTTTTGTGGCAGTAAATCGGTTTCATATTTCACTTGATTAGATCTTTTTTCCTCCTTCAGATATTCTTTTTTTCTGTCATATCCATTTACATTTTTCTCAGCAGCAACTTTTTAATCAAACAAATCCAATAAGACTTGTTGATGTAGTTGACAGCTTTAAAAGGCTATTCTCTATATTAACAGAGCAGCTACATAATCGAGCGTAACATCTGTGCGACCTGGTCTCCTCGTGTTCTACAATGTGTAAAAGGAGTTACCTGGATAATCCTTTACAAAGCTCTTGTAGAGATCAGCCAGCTCGTCAGGGCTGATGTGACGGTTTGGGTCATCAGGAGACTTGAAGTCCAGGTCGTACTTTCCCTCTCGATAGAATTCGGACGCAGCCACGTCCATCCCGATCACAACCTCATCGGTGTAACCTGCTTTGGCGATGGCCTCCTTCAGTAACTCCAGAGCTACAGGTTTGAAGAATGATTATTTAGAATGAAGGGTTGAAGGCTCAATCTATGAAAAGTGATCACTGCAGACACACAAACAATGCTAAGACGTATTCTGGAGACCGGAAAAAAAAAAAACTACTGTAAATATAAGACAATGGCTCATCTCTTCACTACTTCCTACTGGTGTTACATCAGAGGGTTGCCGACAGGCTGTAAAACAATAAGCAGGGCTCTCCCTAAATGATGCAAACAGGGCGTCGCGCAGGGGCGGAGCAGCGATTTTAAATGTGGGGGTGTTCCAGGGGGGGCACATAAAGACCACATTCTGCCTTTGGCCGTTTCCTTCTCCAAAATGGATGCTCCCAGACAGTATTCAGAGGCTCTTCAACATAGAGTCAGTCATTATGAACTGAGAGTCATTCATTATGAACAGATTTATCAAAACAAATGTAATCTGTTATCAATTTTTAATATGAGCATATTCCAAACATGTGTGTTCATGTATAAGAATGTATGTGTATCTCTGGACTTGCCATCCAGTTTCCAGATTGTTTTGAAGTTCTCCTCAAACATCCATTCATATCATACACAACATTCAAAGGACTTTCATCTTCAATCTTGTCACATTTCCCACATTCAACACGCTTTAAAAATCCAGAGGACCATCACTATGGAACAATTGACCTGTATCATTGACATTCACATCTACACTGGCTTTGTTCAAAAAACAACTGAAAACATATCTCATCTTTCATTTTGCAGGTCCCTAACCCTAACCCTAACCCTAACCCTAACCCTAACCCACATTACCGAGCCAAAAAACCCAAAGTGGTCTTCCTGCTTCCTCTGCGGGACACAAATTCTCTGACAATGGCTTTCCCGTCCATTATGTTCAGTTTTTCTTTATGAACGTGACGCACAGCCACAGGGCCGGCTCTACCCAATGTGGCGCTCTAGGCGAGATTTTATATGCATATGAATGATATGCTTGTTGTGAGAATACACTTAGCCACTGCAACAGAAGTATAACTAAGGTCTTTAAGAAAGGGAGTAAGACATTTGTCTAAATCAAACCAGAATATTCAGCCACTCTCTAAAAAAGCAGTTCACAATGATATCCACAACCAAGACTTGAACCCCCAGCCTTTAGATTAGGTGTAAGGTATGAGTTGACCGAAATCTCTGGGTCATTTGCCCGTCACAAGATTTTTTTATTCTCTTATATCATTTTTCTGTCTTATGTTCTATTATATTTATGCGCAGCACTTTGTCCAACTGTGGCTGTTTGAAAGCGCGTTATAAATAAAGTTGAGTTGAGTTAATATAGTGGCTGCAGTGAACTGACAACACATTCATGTTTGGATTTTTCACTCTTATCAAGGAGAACTGTGGCATTTTAAACTACAGTTTTAAACTTACCTTCTTTATTTTCCAAGATGTTGGGAGCAAAACCACCTTCGTCGCCCACATTGGTGGCATCCTGTCCATATTTCTTTTTGATGACGTTTTTGAGGTTGTGGTAAACCTCTGCTCCAATGCGCATTGCCTCCTTGAAGGTGCTGGCACCAACGGGCAGGATCATGAACTCCTGCATGGCGAGCTTGTTGCCCGCATGTGAGCCACCGTTGATGACATTGAAAGCCTGGAGGAGGGGAGAGAGGAGAAATGAGTGACGGGTGAACTAACGTATTTCTAGAGGTGGACAAATCCTCACCGGCACCGGCAGGATGACCTCTGGGTTTCCAGCGAGGTCAGCAATGTGACGATAGAGGGCGACGCCTTTCTCCGCTGCACCAGCTTTGCAAACAGCCAGAGACACACCCAGGATGGCATTAGCTCCAAATTTGGCTGCGAAGAAAACAAGTTGTACCTTCATTTAGTAATTTATCACACTTCATTACACCTGGGGTCAAACCAAACGTCTACAGAATGGACAGTGTGTGGTTCATGAAAGACGTCTATGCTTCACTGCACAGGACTCAAAGCAACACTTACATTTGTTCTCTGTCCCGTCCATGTCAATCATCATCTGGTCAATTCTCTCTTGCTCAACCACTGATACATCCTGAGGTGAAGATAACAATTATAAGCATCAGAGTCACTAAAATAACATTTTCACAAGAGGAGTCTGGATAAAGTGGAGAGTGTGTCTCTTACTTGACAAACAAGTGCAGGTGCAATAGTTGAGTTGATATGTTCTACAGCCTGAGAGACGCCTGTGACACACAGAATTATTCTTCCACAACACCGCACATCTCAAACAAATACAAAAACAATAGATTTAGCAACATATGCAACTCAATTCAATGCATATGGAGGAAATTGTGAACCATGACTGATTTTCATGACTGCTCTCAGATCTTTTTCATTGCTGCACCACAACATATTTGATTTCAGATGAAATCAGAGCACAGGCTGCAGGGATGACACATACTGGGACGAGTGCATGCTTACACGATGCAACATGCAATGTCATTACTGCTCATTTCAACTCCCAAAAGCACCCAAAAATAAATTGACAGTGTCATTGATGAAGAAATTCACTAACCCTTCCACATCTGGCAAAGGGGAAGAAGAGAGGGAAGATGACATATGAAGAAAGAATAACGACGGGAGAATAGAAAAACTATATTTTCAGACAAAATGAATGATGTGAAATGGTTGTACTTATTGGTCACACATGATGAACATGAAAATCAAAGCTGATATTTGCGTAATTATTCGTAAATACTCATGAAAAGAGGGGAAAAAATGAATCAACCTTTCCCAAGGTAGCGGGACTTGTCATTGTCACGGAGCTCAATCGCTTCGTAGAATCCAGTGGACGCTCCGCTCGGCACAGCAGCCCTGAACAGACCTGAAAGAAAGTAGAATGAGTAAATCACTAAAGGCAATTCAAGGTAAGGTGTGCGAAATCTGCTGCTACAGTGGAGTATCCCTTCCCTTTCAGATATGTAGGAGAAGCTATGGGGGCCTTCGGTTGTCATTAAAACTCAAAAAGGATGGACTCTATTCATTCTGGGTCTCTGTCAAAACATGGTGGAGTAACATGGTGGCCGGAAGAGCGAGGACCCACTCCTAATTCAAATATTCATATAAGGTAAACACATAATTCAAGGATATGATAAGCAAAAGAGTGGACCTTTAGAACGAGAACGTCACGTGGATGATCAACATCTCTGCCAAAGCTACACAACACTAAATATAATCATTTCAATAGTGTCTGAACATACACACAAAACATTTCCAGGTTCAAACACATTTGATCTTCAGAGCATTGACTCCATCCTGTCCTAACGTCACCGTCATGGTCATGGGTTCAGTCATGTCACGTGAAAACAGATCCTGTTCACAAACACACAGAGTAACGAGGTGTTTGTGAGGGGGAGGCTCAAACATCAGACTGCTTCAGTGGATCTGTCTCCTCTAATCTGTGGATGGGTGCTCCTGACAGTTTGGGATCCTGTAGGAGATGATGCATGTTCTTACAGCTCATCGTGGCTCTACACTCATTCTTGAAGCTCAGTGTTGAATCATTAGCATAATTGGCAAAACAGTGTATCTAGAAATCAAACAGTATGAGAATCAGGAGTATTTCTGTTTGTAGCAGGTCGCATTGATTGTTTCAAATGAAGTGTTAAAAAATGAAGATGTCAACAAGGCTTACACATACTGTACGTATCAGAATCTTGCCCCTTAATATAACTGGAGAGACTCACATGCACGAACCTGCACACACACATGAACAAAGAACTACCAGAGCAAAAAGAATTCTCTGGTGTACAAACAAAAACAAAGATGGAAACTCCTTATCTTCAGATAACAGCTTTATTATCAAAATCTTACATTTCCAGAATGGCTTTGTAAAAACCGTCTATATAGAACGTTTAGACGCACCTTTGCTCGTGTAGAGGTCGACCTCAACAGTTGGATTTCCACGAGAATCAAAGATCTCTCGGGCGTGGATCTTGACAATAGACATGATGCTGGACCTTGAGATAAGACAGAGGACGAGAACTCAGTCAGAGCTTCTGGGTAAGAAACATGAAGTCATCTGTGTAAACTCTGTCATGCGGACGAAGACGTGCAATACAAAGCACGAAGGGAAAGAAAGTCATTGATTGAACCTCTTCTCCCTGGCTTCTGTCCTTGGAGCTTTACACACGAAAATATCCTGACCTGGCTGTGAGCTTAGCGTGCTAACAGACAAGCTAGCACCCTAACTGGATTAGACGGCTCATCTGATTAATCACATGACAGAGTCAAAGTAGAAACTGCTGCATGTGTCAAAACCAAGTGAAGCAACTGTTACTTTGTGCTACTGGACTGAAATGTGGAGGACTCAATCACTGCCATCGGTTACAGACACCTCCATCCACTCCGCCCCTTCCCTTGTTGAATGGCAGTGAGACCTGTGTGTGTGTGTGTGTGTGTGTGTGTACCCCCCCCCACACACACACACAGTATATATCGGGTAAGAGAGTAAATTGATGATGACATTGGAGTAAGCAGCTGAATCCAGATGCAAATGCTGTAGGAATGTAAATCCGGAGGGTGAGAGATTAACCTTCTGTCTTTAGAATAAACTGAAGTGGATCTTTACCTTTACTCAAACACATTCATGATCCAACTCGCTACAGATGGATTCAACATCACCATGAGGGAAACCAAAGCTGACCCTAAAAGCAGAGCCATGTCATCCAATGAAATACAATGAGCACAAATGACTTGAAGCACAAACTATTAAGTGAATCACTAGAAAGAAGCGTACGAAGAGGAAATGAAGACACAACGTTACACACTTAACTACCGACTGAATGAATGTGAATGTCAAGGCTTTTCTTTGAGTCAGATTCAAAGTCATCCATCCATGGAGTGTGGACTGAGCACCTCATGTGACGGACAGCATGAAAGACTTCAGCTAACTGAACTCAACTCACGACAGGAGGCTTAAACTTCACAGAGATGAAAGGAAACGCATTCGACAGATTGAAACAGACCAAAGAAAAGAGACATTTCGTTCAAGCAAAACAAGGAAACCAGAGTCAAACATGAGGTTACCGCGCAGCTGACAGGTTGGACGCTGAGTGTTGAAATGACGACGAACCAGTCGCTTCCTCTTCGCTTCACAGATCCCGTCAAACAGAGGCGCTGGTTCTGTGTCACTGCCCCCACAGGTTCTAATGGGAACTGCACCAGACGAACACGGTCAACAGAGGGCCGGGTCAGGCCCGTGGACAACAGCTACTGTGCGATGACCAGATGTTCTTCATTCGAACATCTCACTGTGAAAAATACACATTTGATCGGTGGAAGATGCAGACAAAGTCTTTCTCTCATCAAACTAGTCAACACGTGTCAACCCAGCTGAGCACTGCTGGCACCACGTGACGTCCTGTCATGACGTGTCCACTTCTACCACTGATCCAGTATTGTGGGTCGCGGGGTATTTCTATCAGTATGCATGGGGCCTTTTGGGGGGGGTGTGGGGGGGGGGGGGGGGGTATCAGTGTCAGGCCCAGGGACACTGGAACAGGGCCCGGGTGGGAGTCGACCCAGTGACCGTTGCTTCTAAAGGCAACTGTTCTAACCACGAGCCACTGTCACGCCAGGTGACTTCTTGTGATGGCGTTTTACTTTCACCACTCCGGGGCACTGGTGTGATGATCATGCCAAACTAACGTCAAGTCTAGTTTTGTCCAGCAGGGGGCAGCAGCATTTGCTGGACAATCCTCAACGTGCGGACAGCAGAGAAGAAGAACCCTCCGTGGCTGGAAGTGAATGAACGTGGCCCCGTGAAGCGTCCTACAGCCGCCGAGTCTCCTTCAAACAAAACACGCGCTTCCAGAGAAGAGTGAAGGACAGAGTTTGCCGCTGGAATGTCGGGAATCCCTCCAGACACGTGGCAGCCGCCCACAGTTGCCCTGGAGACAACGTGAGTCTTTGAATGAAGCCTTGCATGCTAACTGTTAGCTGTTAGCACGAAGCAGTTAACTGTTTGTTGGTGTCAGCTCGACACACGTGTTCATCCCAGAATAAGGAGTTCGATCTTTTGTTCAGTGTGAGAATGAATGGGTTTCCTTACGAGACTCCAGTGAACATGGTGGCGCCTTGTTCACGTGTCATCACCTTTGTTGGTAGTTCGAATCCTTTGTGTGCCTTCAGTCTGTTGAGCTGATGTCTGTGATCTACCCACCTGCAGATCAGCTGGTTATTTGACTGCAGGATTATTCTGCTTTTTGTAGATCTTCTGTGTTTGCTAGTTAAAGGTACAGTGTGTCGGATTGAATGACGTCATTATCTATTCATATCTGTCATTGGAATCAGACCTGAACACCAGGGTTAAAGCCTCCTTAAGATGTTTACTTACTTACAGAGTAGTCATCAGTATCAGTGACTCTGTGGACTTTCAGGATGGGGACCGTGGTTCTGGAGTTGTACTGGAATCATGCACCGAGGACATGTAAGAACTTTGCAGAACTGGCCCGGAGAGGGTACTACAACAATACCAAGTTCCACCGAATCATAAAAGACTTCATGGTGCAGGGTGGAGACCCCACGGGCACAGGTGAGTTGATCAATGTCGTCTTGATTGGTAGAAGTTTTATTTTTATTTTTTTAAATCCTCCAGGTGTCGTTTAACCCCTCAGCTGTGATCTTTATTTCTCAATAGGTCGAGGGGGTGCCTCGATATATGGAAAACAGTTTGAAGATGAGCTGAACCCAGAACTGAAATTTACAGGTAGTCACTGTCATTCATTCATATGTGACAAATTATGTAGGCGGATGAATAAAAGCACTTTCTTTGTTCTTTGACATTTGTTGTTATTGTACCACCATTTTCTCCACACTGATGTATTACTGTTAAAATATCCATGAAGCTTAAAAGTGACAGTAAATGAAAGTGTCTCACCCCATTTGTGTTCCTGTTAGGTGCCGGTATTCTGGCGATGGCCAATGCCGGACAGGACACCAATGGAAGCCAGTTCTTCCTCACACTGGGTCCGACCCAGTGGTTGGACAGAAAGCACAGTATATTTGGACGAGTGTATCAGGGGATGGGAGTGTTGAACCGTATCGGCATGGTGGAGACAAACAGTCAAGATCGTCCCATGGATGACATCAAAATTGTCCGAGCTCTTTTGCCCAGTTAAACAAATGTTTTCTGTTTTATTATGCCACATTGTTTAAAGGATGAATAAATGTTTTCCTTTGTAAATAAAGAATTTGCATTTTTTCTATTCTAGTTCATTTTTTCATCTTCTCTCGTAGTGAGCAGTCCACGCCATATAATTATTATGTTGTGATAAGATTGAAGTATTTGATATGTGCATTGCAGAAAATATTCAACACAACAGAGTATTGTGCACCCATATTTAGAATCTAACGATTAAATGATAAATTCGACATGAGTTATGTAAAATAAATCAACATCTGTGTTATATTCAAATCAACAAGAGGTATTAAAAGGCCAACACTGATTGTTGGTCAGGAATGAGGTGGATAGTCAACATTTTAGCATTACATTATTGTCTTTGTGTCACCATGGCTTTAGCATTGGTTGTGATTGGACATGTGGCCAATCAGAGTGAGTAGGACTTTAGGTGAAGAAGAGAAGAAAGTTAAAATAGGTGACAGACACGACTGCTTAGAGCCGAGGTCACAACCCTTTCATTGAATCTTTAATTCAATAAAAATGTGACAGATATTCATCAAAATGCCTTCAACTAGCTCCACCCCTAATTCAGATATAACAAACTTTCTCAATACAAATATAGTCACAAACTTATAGGTGCAATTGGCAGCTCTTTGTCAGTTGCCTCAATCAGCCTGTCGCCAGTCATCAGAGTATGATATATGCAAAACACAGGTTTCCTTTTATTAATGTGGAGAAAGTAATGAAACATACAACTCCCCCATGTCACTCATCTGCCTGATGGTCCAAACCTACCATTTATCCATTTTATAGTCTGAACAAAAGAACACTTAACCAAGAGTATACATGCCACAAATAGCAAAATATAGAACTGAAGGGTTGATTTGGAAAAGACAATACTATCAAAGATAAAATTAATAAGACATCATTCAAAATCCAGAAAAACATCCAAACACACACGATAAAATAGCTTTTATAAACCCCATATATGTAAAAACGTATTCTGAAATCATTCCAATATTAAAGCTAGAATTCTTTTTACTTAAGACCTAAAGTTACATTTGGAGAAGTTTGGCCCTGATCCCCCTCCATAGACCTGCCATCTCAGTTTTTGTTGCCGTTTTTTTCATCAGTGAAAACGGGAAATGCCAAATTGAGGTTTGCCAGCTCCTTTGTGATGACTGGAAGGTCACCTGCAGGCCGGGTGCATGTCTTGATCCGCTACAAAGAAGGTTTCAAACTATCCATCAGCACAGAATGGACAGGAAGTACAGGTTCCAGTGTAAAGTCATACCCACTGACCTGCCAAAGATTTCCTCTTCCTCTGGCCAGTTTGTAGGTCATGACCACTGGAATCATGAACACGGACGACAGAGCCAGAAACAAGCCGATCCAATACGCCCACCATGGATACACATAAGAGTTGTTGAACCTGAGCGGCGTGTATCTCGCCACTAAAAACACCAGCGTACCCTGAGACAGTGGAATCAAAGACATTTCTGCGAAGCCAAGTCACCGAAAAGTCAACGTGACGCACAGTGAACTATTAAAGATACTTACGCTGCAAATGACCGGTGTCACATAGAGCCAGCAGAACCTGATCACAGACAGAGGTTTGTACCCGATCATGTCCTCAATGTTGTTACAGAAACGATCGGCTCCTAAAACATAAACATCCCACACACATGAGTCCATCTATATCTATAATAATGTGGTTTCATACATTCATACCACTGAGAAGCTGCTGCTCTTTCTACTGTAACTTTACTTTGATGCACCTTCGATTTTGGTTTAAGAGCTCAACTGTCAGAAGTAAACATAGATTATGATATTTTCTGAAGCGTAAATGATCCTGAATGGACTAACTGATTTCATGACCCTATAGGCTCTTTGTTATTACATCAGCTGTTTTTCATCATACACACACACTCACACACACACACACACACACACACACACACACACACATATATATACACACGGTGAAGGAAATAATTATTTGATCCCTCAGTGATTTTGTAAGTTCGCCCACTGACAAAGAAATTAACGGTCTATAATTTTGATGGTAGGTTTATTTTAATAGTGAGAGAGAGAATATCAAAAAGAATATTTAAATTATTTTGTAATTCATTGAGTGAAATAAGTATTCGATCCACTATCAAAATATTACTTAATACTTGGTGGAGATCAGACGTTTCCTGTAGTTGATTACCAGGTTTCCACCCATGTCAGGAGGAATTTTGGACCACTCCTCTTTGCAGATCCTCTCCAAATCCTTAAGGTTTTGAGGCTGTCGCTTGGCAACTCGAAGCTTCAACTGCCTTTACAGATTTTCTATAGGATTTAGGTCCGGAGACAGGCTAGACCAGTCTATGACCTTAATGTGCTTTTTCTTGAACCACTCCTTTGTCGCCTTGTGCTTTATGTTTTGGGTCATTGTTGTGCTAGAAGCCATTTTAAATTTCTTGGCTGAGAGAAGGAGGTTGTCACCGAGGATTTCACAGTACAAGGCCCCATCCACCTTTCCCTCAATACAGTGAAGTTGACCTGTCCCCTTAGCAGAGAAATACCCCCAAAGCATGATGCTTCCACCTCCACGCTTGACGGTGGGGATGGTGTTCTTGGGGTCGAACTGATTACAAAGAGCTCGATTTTGGTCTCATCTGACCACATCACCTTCTCCCAATCATTCTTTGAATCATTCAGGTGTTCATTGGCAAACTTCAGACGGGCCTGGACATGTGCCTTCTTGAGCAGGGGGACCCTGCGGGCACTGCAGGATTTTAATCCTTACAGCGTAGTGTGTTACCGATGGTTTTCTTGGTGACTGTGGTCCCAGCTGCCTTGAGATCATTAACAAGCTCCTCCCATGTAGTTCTGGGCTGTTCCCTCACCTTTCTCATGATCATTGACACCTCACGAGGTGAAATCTTGTGTGGAGCCCCAGACTGAGGGAGATTGACAGTCATTTTGTGTTCCTTCCATTTTCTAATGAACAGTTGTCTCCTTGTCACCCAGTTTCTTGCCAATGGTCTTGTAGCCCATTCTGGCCATGTGCAGGTCTACAATCTTGTCCCCGATGTCCTTACACAGTTCTTTGGTCTTGCCCATGATGGAGAGGTTGGTGTCTGATTGATTGAGTCTGTGAACTGTGTCTTTTATATGGGTAACAAGTTGAGACAGGTGTCTTTCATACAGGTAACGAGTTGAGATTAGGAGTACTTTCTTAAAGCAAGAGGACTAGTCTCTGGGAGCCAGAATTCTTTATGGTTGGTAGGGGATCATATACTTATTTCACTTTTTGAAATGCAACATAATTTTTATCTTTTTTTTAATAGGATTTTCTGGATTTTGTTTTAGATAGTCTGTCTCTCACTGTTAAAATAAACCTACCATTAAAAGTATAGGCCATTAACTTATTTGTCAGTGGCCAAACTTACAAAATCAGTGAGGGATCAAATAATGATTTCCTCCACTGTATATATATATAAATTGTATCTCACCATAAATCCATCCAATGATGACAGACTGGAAGATGGCAAGCAGGAGGAGAGTGGGACCACTGCACACATAGTGATCAAAGATCTGCAAGATGTAAGCTCCGCCCTAAAATTCAAACACAATGACCTTTTGTGTAAATCATATAAAGGTACATTTCAGGGTTTAGGGGCAGTGAGTTGCATGTTGCAGCTGAATTAAATAGGAACAGCAGTTTGTAGATGAAGGTACATGTAGATAGTTCCTTTCAGGTGATGGAGCGACTGACCTCTGACACCATGGAAAGACCAAACAGATAACAGAAGACACAGATGAGGAGCAGCAGAAGCTCTCTGCGGTATCCAGTCATGATCTGAGCCGGATAGATGTCCGTCAGAGACGTCATGATACTTTCCAAACCAGCAAACTGGACAGACAGGAGACAGACAGGAGAGTCACCGGAAAGTCACAGAGACCCAGAGAAACACTAAGGTGTGAGAGAAGCTGCTGACCTGACCATCTATTCCCAACAAGATGATCATGGTGAAGAAGCACACAGACCAGACCTGAGGCCACGGCAGCAGAGTCACAGCCTGAGGGTAAACTATGAAGACCAGACCAGGACCTGTGAAGACACACCACCACTGACTCCATCACTGGCATAAATTCCACCCTGCACCTTTAAATGTCTCCATCACAGGAGGCTCTTTACTCACTACTACGACCGCTGCTGGAGAGAGTTAGACAATGTTCTCATCAGAAAGAAATGAACCTTTTCCTTCCCCTGAACGTTAAAGGAACAGCCTGTAGGATTCTGGGCATGAGGGAGAACCTCTGGTGACCTTCAGGTATGATTCAAACTTTGGTAAAAAAACAAACAAACCAACATTAATCCTTGAAGTCATTTGCAGGTGAACATTCATACCTGACTCAGCCACTGAAGAAATATCCACACCCTGTTTTTGTGACATGTAGCCAAGAATTGAGAAGATGGCAACTCCAGAGGTGAAACTGGCTCCGCTGTTCAACAAGCACAGATAGAAGGAGTCCCTGCAAGTCACAAACACTGTGTCAGCATCAACAACAACAACGTATGTACCTCAGGAAGCAGCAGGTTATGAGTTCCTGACCTGTAGCAGTTGTTGTCGTACTTGTTGTAGCTCCCGAGTGTGGTCAGACATCCCAAACACAGGGCGTAGGAATAAAAGATCTGGGTTCCAGCATCCATCCACACCTATAAACCAGCAAAGACAGGTTCTAACTGTCGCACCACCGTCACCATAGCGACCCACAGCAATCCAGTGCTGTGTAGTGTGGGTGGGACCTGTGGGTCGGCCAGTCTTGCAGGATTGGGGTGCAGGTAGTACTTGATTCCATGGAGCGCTCCAGGAAGTGTTATTCCTCGGATGAACAGAACCAGTAACATGACGAAGGGGAATGTAGCTGTAAAGTATGTGGCCTGAGATACAAGAGAGAAATCAAACCTTTATATTTCATACAGGTTGTTTGAAGTCACAGTGAAACATTGTTGTGATGAGGTGAAGATAAAGAAGTGAGTTTGTGAGAATGTATGAACAAGGTTCGATACCTTTCCAGTGGATCTCACGCCTTTCCACACACAGAAGTAACAGATGATCCAGGCCAGGAGAAGACACAGAGCCAGGTCCCACTGGATGTTTCCTAACTCCTCGATACCTGAGGAGATGTTCAACACCCTGCGCCTGTAACCATCAGTGTAGAGTTAGAGTGGAACACAGGCTCCATGTCAGGCAACAGGTTTACATCTTTACATAAAACTACGTGAAACATTTCAGCTGGCACATCAAAATAATACTTAGAATCATACACATCAGGAAAGATTCACCCGTGTCACTGACTAATGTCATCTAAGATCTGAGCTCAGACCTGTTCAGCTCTGATCCACTGCAGCTGTCAGCACATTGAAACATGCAGATCTCATGATAATGTCAAAGTCTTTATTTGACTAAACGCAGTCCAACTAACTCCACAAAGAACCGGATCAAACCAGAACACAACAAGGTGTTTCAAGATAATCAGAGGGAAGGACTTCTCTCTGCCTGCATGTCTTCACCAAGCTGATCCATGTCGTCAGGAATAATGACATCTGCACCAAAACACCATCTTGTGTTTGAGATGAAGGGAGAAATGTGCAGTGAGGATAATTAGATCTGATCAAAGAGGATTAGAGGCTCACACAGTCCAACAGACACTAAAGTACAGCAGAAGTAACAACAAGGCCACACTGCAACAGAATAAGGAGAATAAAGATTGATGTCTGAGCTGGAGCAGTGATCACAACAATGTTCTGAATATCTTTATGGAGGAAGTAGAGAAAAGAAATAGCGCTTCGAGATGAGCACGCCCCCATGTGGAAACCCACTGTAATGTACAGCAGTGGCCCATGGTGAAATGATGACAAAGTTACATGAGCTAATAAACCACACAGATTTTAATGAAGTTCCACATACCCCTCGCTTTAGCCCACTCTTTATTCTCACCGGCAAACATGGTTATCGATGCTAACGACGGTGGAGAGAATAGGGAGTTATCTTTCGTCACACTCATTTTGACAGGTGGCCACGCCCCCTTCATCCAATCAGAATGGGTGGTGTGACGTAAGTCCCGCCCTAACCCCGCCCCCTTTGCCCAATTAGAGTGGGTGGTGTGACGTGAGTCCCGCCCCCTTCATCCAATCAGAATGGATGGAGTGACATAAGTCCCGCCCCCTTCGTCCAATCCTTATGGTGGGTGTATCGTAAGTCCCTGCTGTAAAATGCTGCCATAAAATGCTGCCATAAAATGCTGGCGTAATCAACCAATCAGAATTGTCAGTGGGAAAGTAAGCCACGCCCCTTTTTCTAATGTCTGAATTAATGAACTTTATGTTTCATCCGAATGAATGAATTTCTTGTTTCACACACACACACGCACACGCACACACACACACACACACACAGACGGTTGCAGCGCAGGTGCGAGAGAAAATATGTTGAGATTGAAGAACGTCCAATAATCTTCACATGAACAAAGTTTGTGTCTCTATTCACAGAGTGCAGCCGCACAGTGTTCAATACTGTTCACACAGGGTCTCGTTGTGACCCCTACCACACTCACCGTATGCATGCGGCATGCTCCGCAATGGATTTATGACATGTTGATCAGACCTCCCTGTCTAAAAGCTCCTGAACCCTCTGCTCAGTTTATTTATATGTTTATTTTTTGGGAGTTGGTGTCCGCTAATGGATTCTTTCGGAATACGTCTCTGACGTAGAACCCTCGAACTAGATTTATGACCGTCACCAGACTCACATGTCCCAGAACCTCCTCTGTGTTAACAGAGGTTGGAATTCTAGAACTCAGGGTTTAAAAGTCGCCAGCCCCGAACGGCAACCATCACTACTGGCGCGAGAAGGCTGCAAAATGTCTCACATGCCAATCCTCATAGAGACGGCAGAAGGCTTTGCTGAAAGAAACCAAACTCTGGCCCAAGATCCTAAATATCCGGTGTAAACATTTTTTTAACATATTTTACAAAATTGTACTTGAGGATATTATATTAACCACACGAAGACGGATATTGGTGAGTTCTATTTGAGTTCAATTTATAATGTTGTTTTCAGCATACTCACTGGATTCATTCATTCATCTTGCAGATATTGTGGCTAATGCATCATGTCTTGTCCAAGTCGAGGTTCATCCACTGAAATCCACTGCTTCTTTCCCTAAAAACGGCAGCCCCTGAGTCAATCACCTCCAGCCTCACAAGTCTCCCGTCCAGGGAGAAAAATCCAGAGCCTGGGGTTCCAGGGCTTCTTCCCTGGGAAACAAATTCCGTTTATACAAGACCCCCATCCAGGACACCCAGGGAGAAGCTCCAGAGCCGGGCGAGTAAAAACATGTTTTCTCACCACCTCAAAAGTTTGAAATGGAGTAAAACATCCAGCAACACCTTCCAGCAATTGACTCCTCCTACTGTGATGTATCTTCCGTTTAAGTTTACAACGATCTCTATCGCTGTGGAGGGTTTTCTAATGGTAAATATATTATCTTAAATAGATGATCCTGTATTTTCATGTTATTTATATATCATCTCATACAATAATAATAAAATAATCTATTTTCCTCTTCCAGATTGTCCCAGGAGCAAGAAAAGAAGACCTCAGACAGGGAGGTCTGATCAACATGTCATAAATCCATTGCGGAGCATGCCGCATGCATACGGTGAGTGTGGTAGGGGTCACAACGAGACCCTGTGTGAACAGTATTGAACACTGTGCGGCTGCACTCTGTGAATAGAGACACAAACTTTGTTCATGTGAAGATTATTGGACGTTCTTCAATCTCAACATATTTTCTCTCGCACCTGCGCTGCAACCGTCTGTGTGTGTGTGTGCGTGTGTGTGTGTGTGTGTGTGTGTGTGTGTGTGTATGTGTGCACGGGTGTGTGTGAAACAAGAAATTCATTCATTCGTCACACCACCCATTCTGATTGGACAAAGGGGGCGTGGCCACCTGTCAAAAGTAGTTTGACCAAAGATAACCCCCCTATTTTCTCTCTGACAGCTGCTAATGAACTATTCCTGGGAAATGTAATCAATCAGCAGAGCACAACTAATAAGCTGCAGTTTTCACTCATCGTGGATTTGTGCATTCATCCTTTGTGTCTCTCAGGAATTGATTGAATTTCCCCTTCATGGGGACTAACAGAAGGTCTTAATCTAATCTAAATCAACATTCATTCAAGTCTCATACGGATGATAACTTACTGCCAAAACTCCAGAACAGATGATGATACGTTCAGTGATGAGGTCCAGGTAGCAGTAACATTATAGTCATTTAATGTCACACAGGCATCTGGAATAAATCAAATGTAAAAACATTCCAATGGTAAGCTCACATCATACATCAGCAGATGAGTGCTATGATTCCATTTATGTAAACCACATACTTTAACGATAGAACTAAAACACAATTACATATAGCACATTCTATGTTAACACTTTTAAACCAGCACAACAAACTATCATTCAGCTGTTGGCAGATAAAAGGTCATTATATTCAGCAATTATTCGTTATGTCATCATGTCGAATAACTCATTCACAGGAAAACATATACAACTCTGTACAATTCACTTGTATCTACTTTTAACTTTACAATAGTAGTTCAGTAAAAAGTTGTTCTACACAGTGGTTGTTATGTGTGACTGTCGTTCATAACTTATTAGTGTTTGACTACAACCCCCTACTGTCTGCTCTCTTTTGAATTTTCAATCTTAAATGTTACTGAATAAAAACAGCAATGTTATTACAGCTGCTGCTTATCAGACAGCTCAGTTCAAGAATTCAAAGAATGGCTCCCGTCCGCCCTCCAGCCATGTGTCAGCTCAGCAGATGAAGACTATAAAAACGTCTCTCCCACACGGATCAATAACCTAGTTGACAGCACAAGCTTAATACAACACACGACCATAAATGCTGCTGGCCCTTTGAAAAAGAGGGCTGTCGCAAAAAAGAAGTTAGCTCCGTGGTATAATGCTCAAACTCGAGCCTTAAAACTAAAATCACGGAGGTTAGAAAGAGCATGGCGTTCCACACGAAACAACAGTCACTATGTCTTGCGGAGGAACAGCTTTGAAACGTATAGAAAAGCTCGGCGACAAGCTAGAACCACCTATTATCCAGAGCTAGTAGAGAGGAACAAGAACAACAACCCCAGGTTCCTCTTCAGCTCTGTAGCCAGGCTGACAGAGCCATAGAGCAACAAACCCATCCGTCCCACTATCTCTGAGCAGTAATGACTTTATTCACTTTTTGAATGATAAAATAGAAACAAATCAGAGATAGAATTAACCACTTCACCCCCCTCCCCCCCGCCCCCCCCCATATCAGCAAAACACAGTCCAACATCATTAATTTAGATCCAGTGGTGGCTCCCGATTTATCTTTAGACAAATTTACTTTCATAAACCTTTCTGAGCTGACCTCACTGGTCTCCTCCTCAAAGCCAACCACATCAGTTGAACTCTATACCAACTAGCCTCCCTAAAAAGGCCCCTCGCACAAATTGGTCATACTATACTAGACCTAATCAACTTCTCGTTACTGAGTGGCTACGTCCCACAGGCCTTTAAAGTAGCAGTAATCAAACTGTTACTTAAAAAGCCCACCCTCGAAGGTGGCATCCTAGCAAGCTACAGACCAATGTCTAATCTCCCTTTTATATCAAAGATTTTGGAGAAAGCTGTAGCAGCCCAGTTATGTGATCACCTGCATAGCAAACATTTATGTTTTAGTCTGGATTTAGAATTCACCATAGCACAGAGACTGCACTATAAAGGGTAATAAATGATATTCTTATGGCCTCTGAAAAAGGACTTGTTTCTCTCCTGGTCCTGCTGGATTCTACTGGTCCTGCTGGATCTCAGTGCAGCATTTGACACCATAGACCATGAGATCCTACTGCAGAGATTAGAACAAGATGTCAGGATTAGAGGAACAGCACTTGCCTGGTTTAAATCCTACTTATCAGACAGATTTCAATTTGTTAATGTTCAATGAGGAATCCTATATGCTCTAAAGTTAATTATGGAGTTTCACAAGGTTCCGTACTCGGTCCAATTCTTTTTACTCTATAAATGCTGCCATTAGATGATATTATCGGAAATCATAATAATCATAATCATAATGTGGATCCCTCACGTGTGACTCTCCCTAAAGTTTCTACCTTTTTTCCCTGTTAAAAGGGTTTTTTCCCTGGTACTTTTTCCTAACCCTTGCTGAATCTGAGGACAGAGGATGTTACCCTATGAAGCCCTATGAGAGAAACTCTTATTTGTAAATACGGTCTATCTAAACAAAACTTGATATGATTTGATTTGATTTGACCTGTAATCCAGGTTATGTGTGACTGTCCTTCACCTATAATCCAGGTGTCATGTGTGATTGTCGTTCACCTGTAATCCATCTGTTGTTATGTGTGACTGTCGTTCACCTGTAATCCAGGTGTAGTTATGTGTGACTGTC
>JAFBJT010110697.1:0-14396 GCA_016785325.1 Chascanopsetta lugubris | reverse complement strand
ACATTATACACCAGGGACAGCCCCGCCTCCTACTTCACTGACATCGCCGTGGAAACACCTTGCCCCCCCCCCCCCCCCCCCCCCCCCCCCCCCCCCCCCCCCCCCCCCCCCCCCGCGCCCCCCCGCGCGCCCCCCCCCGAGGAAAAAACGAGATAATAGGATCATTGCATCTTTCTGATTTCATTAATGTCTTGCTTATTGCGCCTCAAAAGCCAAAAGGGGCACTAAAGAGTTGTTAAACAGATCTCGATTGCCTCTCTTCTTGAGATCACCTCAATCTGAATGATCGCTCCT
The DNA here is from genome assembly GCA_016785325.1 of Chascanopsetta lugubris. NCBI lineage: Eukaryota > Metazoa > Chordata > Actinopteri > Pleuronectiformes > Bothidae > Chascanopsetta > Chascanopsetta lugubris. The sequence continues at coordinate 14,102 of JAFBJT010110697.1, read as the reverse complement.
AAACGCCCCCTTAGCAGAGGAAGAGATAATGAGATAATGTGAGAATTACTTTGAGCCTTAGACTTACTTTAATTGTCATCACACAAATTACACAGACGTGCATTTGGTCAGTAAACAGAGTTGCAGTGGCTTCCTAAGATTCTAAGTTGATCAACTGAAAAGTCCAAATCTTCCAGAACTTAAAAGGTTGGATGACTTGCTGCTTGTACCTTCTGGTAACGGTTAAATCAGAGTGCTCATTTAGCTCCACTCAAATATGTGCAGGTAGGATGACGTACACTTTTCTGATAAGGCAACTCAATTATTTTCAGTTATGACTGAAAGTTTCCAGTTTTCAAACCACTGGAATACGTTCACATAACTTTAAAAAAAAAAAAAAGTACACAACCACAACATTTTATGTTAACAAACTCAATGTTTATTAATTTGTGCTGTCACTGTTTTAAGAAGACATTAGTTTGTTTACTTAAAAACATGTGACTCAAAACTTGAGTTTAAGTAACTCAGTATATGCAAAAGTCATGAACATCTGCTCCTGCACAGTATTTTCTTGCCCACTCCCTTTGAGCACACTGCAATGTTAAAATTAAATAGAAAAATAAATAATAGAGATTTATAAATGAGAATGAATAGAACAAAAAATAATTTAAAAACATACTTAAATAACTGATTGTTTGAAAACTAATTGTATTTATAAATGTAAGAGATTTCTCAAAAGAAAAACTGAACATTCTCTGTTGACAGTCTTCCAAATGTGTTAATTCGCTGACCTGTTACTTAGCAATTGCCACACATGTTTAGGCAAAGTAAAAGCATCAAAGTTTATATATAAGGTATTAACTGACATGTGTCATTTTAATTTTCAGACAAAGGAACCCAAGATGCTCGCATGCTCACTTACCTCTGCATATAAGGGCACATTTCTGCATCACTCAGTTGCCCTTTATTTTCAGTCAGATTAACTTAAAATGAGAAAACAGAGTCTTATCTGGACCCGTCCCTCACCACTGCATATTGATGAGAGTAAATAAGCGGACAACAATAGCATGATGATGGCGCCGCACACCACGGTGTAAACACACTGGGCTAATCTGGTTATTTATAAATGAGACCAGTATGTTATCTGGAGGGCTCAATCTCAGATCTTCTTCTTTCCCTTCCTCTGCTGTCCAGCTCACGACTGTTTCATTCATGCAAAGCACACTATTAAAAATGATGCACAGGGAGGAGAGGGGTGGCTGTCTGTGAGGTCTGAGCTATAGAGAGCGCTATAGAGCTACAACATAAGAAAGAAAAGAGGCAATATCTGGGAGCAATCCATCAGTCTTGTCTTGACGTTGCTTGAAATGAAGTTGCCAAGCGATGTTTGTTTAGAGAAGCCCTGCGGTGAATCATAGATATGCATTTTGACCGTCGTTACCGACGTCCTTTACCACAAAGTAAGAGCTGCAGGGACACAAGCTGATCAACCCTGGCTGGGGAGGGAGGGCATCTGAGGGAGGGCATCTGAGGGAGGGCATCTGAGGGAGGGCATCTGATGTCGAAGGACCCGAAACGCCCAGTGATCTCGGGCACATCGCTGAAGACGCGTCCCAGAGCCTCCCAGCATGCATCTTACATTCACGTGGGATTAGAGGTTTTCCTAGTGGCCACACACTGGTACTGCAACCCAAGGGGTCGCATACAGCCCAAAAAGATGAGAAAAACAAAGTGGATACATTGTAACTTGGCTCATCAACTTCACACCACAAGAACTTGTTTATCCATTATGAGGATCATTAGCTCACGGTGTTGGAGCATAATAAATCAAATTGAATGTGATCATATAAGCAAAAGCTTGAACAAATGCAGCAAAGCAAACCTCTACAAGTGACACATTGTACTGCAGTAGTCCTGGAGTGTGAACAGCAGGGGGTGTAGTTCCACCTAATCTGTTGTGCTGTCTTTGTACCATTCTACGGTGTAATAATCCATGTCCATCAAGAGAAATGTGATATAAAACGAGGTTACTAATATTCATATCCGTGCTTTACGCCTGGATACGTAAGTCGTGATCTACGTTATAGAATGAGCCCTTAAGGGCCGTCCTCTCCCCTCCATTTCATTAAAGTAGCAAGAATGGACCCGCTAAGAAATATCGTAGAGTTATGGTAACGATACATGTCGTGATTGACAGCTGATGTATGACTGCTGATTGATCGGCCTCGTTCTCATATTCCTACGGTGAAGACTCTGACTCTTGGGGCAAGATGCTAGTGCCCGTATTTTGGCTTTATTTCTTTGCCCTCGGAGGAAGTGCACATTACATTCTTCCCCTCGACCAGTTACCCGGCGTAGAGACGCACTGGCGTAGCTTTAATTTTGGGTGCCTTGATAAATGTCCTCCTTAAAGCCACAGTAACGGCACCAATTGAACCGATGAATCAGTCTCTGGTCCGTGTGCTTTTCTGACCTTCAGAAGTGGTGACGCGGCACGATGTTATTCTGCTCTGATGAATTGCCAAAGGAAGCCAATGTCTATCTCATCTCTGCAGCTTGTTGAAGTAGAACATCTCTCCTCCTTCTGCCGCTGCTCTCTCTGCTTGTCTTTGATCTCTGCTGAGCACGAGCGTGGGAGGAAGCGCGGCGCCACCGCATACGCCTATGGAGCCTTCGCTGGACTTAAAATATTCCCTGAGTTCCCCCCGATTTCTTCTCCCTCCGCTAATTGAGCCGCACCATCTGGATAACAGTGCTGGGACTCAAACCACCGCGGGGGCGGGGGGCAACCAGAAACCTCAGCGTGACCCCTGCTTGACCTGTGAGCGAGGCCGCAGACGGATCGCAGGGGGTAAATACGGCGAGGGCCGGGATCGATGCCCGTGAAATTGCCTCCAACATGCCCCAGGCAGAGATCATTTCAACCTTGTATCATTCATCAATCCATTGCTCTGCGCACTTTCCTGTGGACTTGCCGGGGAGTGGCTCACTCCTCGATTTCAAACGCCAGCCCAGCCTCACTTCACAGCGCAGTACGATAAGCTGCTTCCACCCATCAGACCAAATGATGAAATGAAGGATCTACAACATCGTCTTAGTCCCACTGATGAGACGATGGCTTTGTAAACTTTGCTTCTCTTCTCGGCGCCGTCACGATGCAGCTCGAAATGATATTGTTCAAACTGCCTTGTTGATGTAAACGATGCGTACGTCGTATGTTTGGTTGATCCGAGGGCGTAAACAAAACAGACTGAATGACAAACAGATGATTGTATAATTAGAAGGTACATGAGCTGACCATATTTAAGGCAAATTATTCATAAACGCTGGCAGGCTATTTAGAAAGTGTTCACTCACTTAAACGACAAGCCATAAAGGGACCCACCCAGATCCATGATGTATGCTTCCACCTTCCTCAGAAACATTATATGGGCCCCTGGGGAAATATTTGAGTGGAAATGCTGTAGTTACAGTCTTTGCATGTGTGTGTGTGTGTGTGTGTGAGTGTATTTGCATCCCTGTGTATGTGTGTGTGCTGTGGGGGTGGTGCCTCTGGAGGATGAGTAATGACGGTGAGTGTATGCGGATCTTCGTGCCTGAGAGGGACCAGGAATGAGGAGGAATTTTTGGACGTGCACATGTATGTTAATGCTCACATCGAGTTGGAATCGCTGTTGGAAGCAGCATCGACAAGCCACTCATGTTGTGAGGCAGCGGTGGCCTCCCGAACATGACTTAACCTGAGGATTACAGGTGACGCCCAACCTACATCACACTTCTGCTGCGTCGGCGTCTTCAGACTAGTGTGGCTTATACTCACATTCAGCTTTCTTTCTTTTTTTTTCCAACGGCAAAGCATCTGTATTTCAAGTACAGCAATAATGAAAGGCATGAAAACATCTCCATGGTGTTGCCACTCTGATCAACCCGGTATGGGAAAGCGCAAAGTTTTGGTTCTTGCTGCCAGTAAGGGAAATACTTTGACTGCGTGATCATTGACACGCGCATATCTGGTGTGTGACTTGACTCAGGTCAAGTTTGAAGCAGATCAAACGCTGCAGCTGCGTTGCGCATGTTGATGCATTCGTTTCTGGAGCCACTACGATTAATGTTCAGACTGGGACTTTGATCAAACGTATATAAAGTTTGGCGCATCCTCCATCAGCTACTTTGGAAAACCAGAGAGGCCTTGTTTTCCGTAATGACTTAACTGAGGGCAGGGCCAGGGACTTCCTGTCGGAACGTTTACAAGACCCCAACATGGACGTAGCCAAATGTTTGATTGGCAGTTGAGCGCATCATCGCCCTGTAACCCGGGTCATTTTCAGTCGTCATCATTACCGAGGCTCCCCGGACACATTGTCAGACGTTTATATCGACGCGCTCAGCGCTCAGATTCATCCGCTCATGCGCAGCACGTGGGAACCAAACCGACGGCGCCTCTCTCTGAATCCATTCGCTCGTGCGCTCAAATTCACCACCCGAACGTGTGCAGCCGGACTCGCGCGCAAGTGCGCGGCTCTCATCCGTCCGCTCGTGTGGCAAACAATGCATCAGATTTGTCATTGTCAACTATGTCATTTCAGCAGCAGTCAAAGTAAATTGCCCAGCCTCCCACACTACTTTATGAATGATTTACATATCACTGCGCAGCAGAAATGGGTTTGCCCGTGCCCCTGTGTGTGTGTTCGGGCCGTGGCATGTCATTTCTCACCATGGCTCCCGCACACAGGATCGATTCTAATGAAAAATGTGTACGTCAGAGGAGTAATTGTGTTTCTCTGTGTGTGTGTGTCTGTATGTGTGTGTGAGTGTGTGTATACAAAACTGCAGTGCAGAGCGAATCTGTGTAGCATTACCAAATGCATTTCTTCACGTGGGCCTATTTATGCATTTGCGTCCCATGTGGGCACCTAAAGACATTATGGCCCACACACTGTTTACTGGTGATAGCGCTGGTCGGTTTACACCACACATCCACCAGGGGCTGGATTCGGTTGGCGCTCACCCACATTTTGCGATCTGTCTGTTAGCATAGCAATGACTGTCTGCGGAGAACCATGTCAATAACAACAAGTGACAGTGTTTCCAGATGCAAAACGGACACCACGGCAACGTGAGGGAGCTTCTCCTGATTCAAGGCGGGGAAGAGATTATGATGCAGGTTACCGCGGTGAACCACCACTTGGCTCCATGGTGACGTGACTGTTTTCCTCCGCCTTGCCTTTGTGCATTTGCACATGTGATTTTAAGACTTGAAACATCAGTGAAGAATCTATGAAAAATACACTGAAAGGTAAACTTGGAAGTTTAACGGCGTTCAATTAGTCCAATAACATACTTCTAGATTCATAAACATTGATGTGTTAGTGTCAAAGGTGAAGAATACTGGAACACAGACCGTTGACCGTGTTGACAGAGCTCACAGAACCGTACCCGTGTCTTCATTCAGTGTCTCTATTTTAAGATCACACTGTAAAAACTATGAGAATTTGCACTGGTCTCTATGAGTCTGTGCAGTTTGTGCTGACCTGATTAAAATGCAGATCTGCAGAATGTTAATGTGGTTTGATCAGGGCACTGTTGGCCCTTTGGAAGGCGGATGCACTCTGAGAGACACTGCTGTTAAACGTGTGTTAAATGTGGAAAGTCTTCAGATGTCACTCTGTGCTGGATCGTCCTGCCGTGTAAATGTGTTTATACAGCACTTATCGCCCCCTGATGACCACTCTTAGTGCTTTACAGCTCGGCCACTGGCCCAATCATACATAAACATACTTTCAGTGCATCTGGGGAAATAAACTATAGCGTAACTTTTTTGTGTTCAAAGATGTTAATTTGTACGGCTCATTAAACTGAACTTTACATTCAGCTGTATGTTTCATTATAATCGAGCGAGTGTAGGAGCTATATATTTTATTTTGCTTATATGTACGTTTAAAAGGATAAATAATATTTTCTTTATTACTCATTTATTTAGTAATATTTTTCTTGTTCTGCTGATCCAATTGAGCCAATCATTGATTTGTAATTAGTTTGGGTTAATTGGGAAACCCCGTGAGCAGCGGAGGTGATTTAGTTCGTCAGGTAGAGGAGCGGCATGCGCCTCGGTGAGCGTCTGATTTCTTACCAGCGCACGAGAAGCACAGAGACAAAGTCCTCTGTTCTTTTCCGTTTATGATTTTGGACAATAAATCATTGGAGAAGGGAATGTTCTTCTTCAGCCTGTGCACAACATCCAACCTGAGGTGCGTCAGTGGCTGTTTGATTTGGAACACTAAAATAGGAAAGGACAACTAGCCACTGTAACTATATTGAATACGCTCAATAAATAGATTTGCCACTTAACAGAATATATATTTTTATTTAGGAAAAGTCATGATTTGTCGGCAAAGCTTATTTTTAAACATCAATCCCGTATCAGAAATGGTCCTGAATCATGAGTTGAATGTAACATGACTCCTGAGATTTTGCCCCCATCAGTTTACTTATTGCACATCTCTGTCTCACTCTCAGGCTCCTGCCCCACCACATTCCATCCATGTCCTGATTCAGTTCATATCACATCCTTACTTTGACAGACATAAGGACAAATGCCCATTATTTGTATTGACCATGTTTGATTTTGACTGGCAGGCTTTAACATTACACCGCCATTGTTTAAAGAGAATGACACCATCATTACAGCCCATTGTAAAATGATGCAGGGGCTTTTAGTTTGAATTCCCAGGCCTGTGCTCAGTGTGTAATGATGGACTGTTGTCTGCTGTTTCCCTCTCGGGGGAAGTATCTTGGATAAACCTCTCACTGAACTCCATTAGTTTAGAAAGCTTCCTGCTTAGTGTCAGCTCAGTTATATATGGTGCAGATTTGTTTTATGTGTATACTTAATCGATGAGAGTAGTTTTATGTGACGTCTGCCTTTATGAGACACGAGGTCGGCCTCAGCAAAGTCAAACAGTAGGGTTGTTTGGCTGATTACATCTGCCGTGTCAGCAGGAACTCATTCTAGATGACCCATGTGTTTAGACCCTGAGGGGTCACTTCCTTATGTCTAAGCAGGGACGTACGCACAAATTCCCAATCTCAGTTTTCATTGGGTGTGAAAAAATCATCAAACTAGAGGTGGGCGGCACAATCAGGTGATGGTACGAACACTAATGAAGTTCAGAGCTGCTTCCCATGTTGGTCTGTGCCAGTCTGAGTGTGTGAGAGTGAGGAGAGTCATGGTCCACATGGGACAGGGGTAGATGGACACGTGGGAGGGGGTTTATGAGGGTGAGTGTATCAGAGGCCAGTGGGGGGTGCTGTGCAGCATGGAAAGCACTTTACTCAACGTTCCCTTCCAGATTGTTGCCAAAGCCCACTGGCTTGTGCCTCGTTGCAGGTGTATCCATCCACCGTGCCGTGGTTTGCCAGTTAAAGATCAATATGGAATGAGCCACTCATCGACTGATGCGTATTCATTCATCCATTTTCATTAATGACATCATCTAGAGCACGTTTGCGCAGTGCCGGTTGGGGCATGGATTCATGGTTGTCATGGGTCCCACGAATGTACTCATTCATGAGTCAGCCTGTTTTTTTCACCTTGTTTTTACCTTGTTAAGTGTGATTTGTGTCCCATCCTCCAGAGGCAGGGTTTATTACCTTTAGTCCCACTTTTCACTAGGAAGTGATGGAGACTATTTGGCCTCATTTGTGGTATTGTAATGTCCTCCATCTTCTTTGTATTCAACATGGGTCAAATGCATTTATGCTTTTGGATGCTAGCCTTTCAAAATATTTCCACGTGTGACTTGCACCTAACAATGATGGATCACTAGCCACATTTTTTGCGCGGAGGCCTGGGATGAACAAAAAGACACGAAAACACGTCTTCTCTTGGGTGAGGCCGCTAAAATATTCATCAGCACAAATGTGTTCCGATGCTGCACGTTGATCGAGAAACATCTTTTGATCCCCCGCTGCTGACGAATACCAGGAAACCGTTCTAGTTGTTACACGCTACAGAAACGTGGACCTGCACTTCACTGCGTCCGAAACCCAGTTTCAGACGACCTCTCTCCTGATTCACGTCAGTGCAGCAGCAGCAGCAGCAGCAGCAGCAGCAGCAGGTTTCCCCCCTTCAAACTGTGTCGCATTTACACGGGTCCCCAGGGGGACTCGCGCGGGCGTGACACCGGGTGGTACATTTTTAAACAGCTGCAGTTACTGTCTGCTTCGCATGTTATCAGGAATATTCAGACGGAGACGTTCATTCATCACACCGGGCGGGAAGAGGAGAGAGAGTGCTGCAGAGGTGGAGTGAGACTTGTGTATTTATTTATATTTCCGCATCAGTTGTTTGCATCCTTCCTTCCTTCCTCTCCTCCCTTCACTCGTCTGTCCTTCCCTCCATCCTTCCTTATCAACCGATGATCCCTTCATCCTTCCCCCTTGCTTCCTGCCGTTCCTCCTTTCGTCTTTCTCTATCTATCACCCATTTCCATCGATCATCCTTCCTGAAACGTCGGGGACGGCTCGGTCACCACAGCTTCACACGGGTCAAAAACCTTGCTGGGCAGACTGCTGATGTGGAGAGCGGTCTGGCGTAGCACAGCGGGGGGACAAAGGACCGAGAGGAAGTGGTGCGAGAGGAAGCAAAAGTGGGGGGAAAGAGGGCCGGCCTGCTGACTCAGCTAAAAGCTAAGGCAAAGTGGAGCTAATCCATCTGAGGCCGGGGGTTTCACGGGACATGGGGAACGTTGGCGTGCTTTGTCTGACGGAAACCTGGCTAAACAACAACATGGCAGACGCAGCCTTCCAGATCGACGGGCTCCAGCTGTCCGGAGCAGACTGTAACCGTCTGTCAGGAAAGGGTCGCGGGGTGAAGCAGGTGTGGCGCACCAACTGTGTCCTGGTGAAGAGGCACTGCTCCGGGGCAATAGAATATGTGACTGTTAAATGCCCGCCACACCATCTGCCTCGGGAGTTGAGGGCGGTGTTCGTCACCGTCGTTTACGTTGCGCCGGGGGCTAATGCTAGCGCGGCACTACAGGGGCTGCATGATAACACCAGCGCAAGCACCCGGACGCCTTCTACGTGGTTGCAGGGGAGAGAGTCACCATTTCTTTTGTAAATAGTTTGACACTTGGCAAATTCCAACTTCAACATGCAAAATCTGTAATACAGGTTCAATTTCATCGTGTTTTCCCCAATAAATGTCTAATAATCATCAATTTAAACTTATTGCACATCTGTAACATGCAGTGCATTGTAAAAAAAAAAAATACAGATATAGGTTGAAAACCACTGCACCAACACATCACTTTGAGGTCCAGCACTGGATGTGTAACCCCATTGGCTGACAGACAGACAGACAGGCAGACAGACAGACAGACAGACTGGCTGTCAGTCAGTCAGGGCGGCAAAGGAGAGCAGCTCTGAGCGCGGATGCTGATCCAGACCGGAATAAGTAAACATGGGCAAACATCATAATCAAGTCTGACCTGCCTGCATCGGGTTGCGGCTCTGCACTCTGTGACGTTCAAATGGGAGGAAGCAAAAATAGCTGCGGGAAGATGAAAGAGGGCAGGGAGTGGGTAAAAATGGAACGCCATCGACGTGCCTGGAATTCTCGAAATAGAAGAGAGAGAGAGGGTGGAAATAATGATCAGAGCCTCGATCCTCCTGCACTGTCACACAATTTCATGTGGTGACAGGGACATAAGAGGTGGAACAGTACTTTGTCAACCTCTCCTGCTGGTCATATATATATTTGATGTGTGTGTGTGTGTGTGTGTGTTTTGATCTCTCACTACTTGTACACCATCATGTCTTGTCAATGAGCACAACACCGATGTCCCACGAATAGAAGAACGTCATCGTGTTGCAGAGATGCTGCAGAGTGAACACCGAGCTCATTAGCTGCTCCTGAATATCTGGTCACAGGCGCCTGTTTCTCCGTCACCAGCATCTTAACATCATAAAGCAACTTTCATGGTGTTGCTCATCATTAAAGACAGCTGTCGGCCTCGAACGCCTCACCAGAGGCAAAAATCTTCGTATCCCGCGCGTGGTGGTTGGGGTGACGTTAAAATTCGAGCAAATTGCATGAATTGTGATTCAGGATACTCAGATACATCTGATTTACATGGACTTTGATGCCACTCTGTTAGAATAACATCTTCACCTTATTCAGAAGGTGCTATATGTGAGATGTAGTCTCGGCGCGCACTCCCGGCGAGGTGAGCACACTTTCCATATTGCTAACTGTGCTAAGAAAGCTCGGATGTGTGGAAGGTGTTTACCTGACGTACGTCACCTCCAGGTTGGGGAGATGAGCTTCTAAGCAGCGTGAAGAGCTGAGTCACTGCCGAGTTCACTTAGCTGAGAAACCCTTTATGAAGATCCGACAACGAGCTTAAGCAAAGGTGATATTGATGCACACTCATCTGTTCGGTGCCAACACGTCTTCATATGTAGATACGAATAAGCCCTTAAGTCAAACCCAGCCATTGTTGCATAAAATTACGAATCATGTTCCTCTTTCCCTAATGATCCTGGAATGATGAGGCATCTCCTTCGTTCAGTTCGTTGACTGTCCGATTGATAGGTTTCCTTCAGATCGCTGCACGTCCACCGACAAACCCGCCAGTGGAGTGAGAGAGAGCGGCCCCTTCCTGCCGATCGATGCAACAAATTCTTTTGTGTGAAATACGATGCAGATTTAACCAGACACGTACCATTATCACAGGACAACCCCAGAGACTGTGTTCTCCTGCTGCTGCTGCTGCTGCTGCTGCTGCTGCTGCTGCTGCTGCTGCTGCTGCTGCCCGGGCTTTACATTCGCCTGCAACATTATCTGCAGTATCCATGTACACCACTCTCTCTCTTTCTCTCGCTCCCCCCCCCCCTCTCTCTCTCTGCAGAGGGGGTTTCCCTGCTCTGGCATTCCCTCGCTCCCCCTATCTCTCCTCTGCTGCTGATGCAGCGTGACCGGTATTGTGCTTTTAACCTAGTCCAAGATGGCTGCCTCCAACTGGAAGCTCACACTTGCTCTTTTCCCTGTCTCTCTGTCACTGTGATGTGTGTGTGTGTGTGTGTGTGTGTGTGTGTGTGCGCAGGCGTGATAGAGAGCGAGAGAGCGGGCGAGCTAGCTCTAAAAAATACATGACCCCGGAGAAAGAGCGACACTCCGGTCAGTCTGCGACCATCAAACCCGGAGCAGGAGAGATTTACTATCATCCAGGATGGAGTCATTCCATCTGTCACTTTGCATGTGTAGCAGCGGCTGCTGCCTCCCCCCAACGAGGACCCCGGGGGGGTTCACGCAGAAAGCAAGTCAAGGATGCAGTGCTCGTGAATATTAGCCCTGCAGGAACCACCGGTACATCTTGTGATGCACTCCACCGCGAACTGCCGTCGTTCTGTTTGCGCATTAGTGACACGTGCTGCAGGAGAGCGATGCTGTGTTCTGTGCGCAGATCAGGACTCAGACTGATTCTGTGCAGCTCGCAGACGAGATGCGTGGTCTCAGTACGAGGAGGTCAGTGGCCACCTCGCTCAAATCAATAATGCTCGAGTCCTACAGTCTCTGAATGTCTTTTCTCATGCGCCGATGTTAATGCGACGGTGGTAATCCAGGTTATTTATTACGGCAGCGAGGCATTTTCAGCTGAATGGATGGTTATATGTTTTTTTGCAAATCAGCACATTTTGTACTGTGGCGTGTGAGGTGAGCAGCTCTGAGTGGAAGTATTCATCACATGATGGAGAGAAAGAGGCTCATGTTTGTTGGGAGACTGTGATGCTGATGATTTGGACGACGATACGGAATCTTCATCAATGATTCACTCTATTTCTACAACTGGTCTTAGATGTGCTTAATTCAGGAATTCCACTCAAAGTTCACTCGTGGGAAACGAGGTCTATCAGAGTAGATATTTTCAGACAGAAGATATATGATTTTTTAAAATGTTTACTGGTGCTGTTATTTACATAGAACACAGCGTACACTTCAGACGCCAATCTTGCTGTCATATCGAGTGTTGTGTTGTTTGAGTTTTCATTTCCTCCGCTCTTTGGTCCCTGATTCTGGAATATGTGTCTGTGGAGAGTTCGATAAAGTTGCTGACATCAGCGACTCGGAGGAGTAGCATGTTCCTGCTAAACCAGGGGATCAGATCTGAAACGTAAACCTTGAAAGCCTGATAATTGGCTTTGGTGCCAGTGCTTCTTCACCACTAGTTGCCAACCATTAGTTGTTAAGTTTGTGTAAACACTCTAACTTTAGTGGTCGGCCATTACAAATGGTATGGTTTGCCACATTAGATCCATTATCTATGATTCCTATGGTCCTGTAAAAAAAAAATCGAATGTATCCGAGAGTTGCCATCAACATGGCACTTAAGTGTTGCTTCCAACTTCATGGCTGTAACACATTAGAGCCTGAGAGGTTAAGTACCTCTCAATTATAGTTAGTATACACATTCAGGATCAGTTCGTTGCACAGAGTTGGCAGCTATAATATAATGCACTTTGTGCTTAAGCTATATTGTTATTAGAATTCAAACCAGCTTGAGCTAGCATAAATACATCTCGAACCTCACGTGTGATTTCCAGGAAGCGTCTTAATTAACAGTTGCAGTGATTCTCAATACTCTGTCAGTCATTTAATCAAGCCTGTCTTATTTCATCATTAGCCTGACAAGGTGTTATAATGGACTAATGGGAATGATCATTTACAAATGTATTAATTTTGTACATGGACAACTTCTTCAACAAAGACTTAATTTGTTGCTAAATGAAAAGGTAGTTCAGTGGGTTGAATTGAGGAGGTCCAAAAGTCTGTGATCACTTCCCAGTCGCCCACACTCACTATAAGCAGATGGCATGCAACTGTGTTTGCGTACTGCCTGTGAACATCTGAAAAGATTATGAGAGGGTTGCCATGGTGACACATCCTCCTCCCATTGCAAAGTCTGGATGCTGAGACTCAGTGTGACACTTTATAGTACGAGAGTCTCTTCATGTAGGGAAAATGTAGAACACCAGTTAGAAAGAGAAGGATGGAAGGAAATCAACACCGAGTTGCACATGGCACCTTCATCTGGAATGAAAGCTCGAAGTTAAAGCTCGGGGTCGGTCAGTTTGTCCGTTTGTGGGCTACTGTAACTGCCTCCTTAAAGAGGACCCACCCCAGGTGTAAATATAAATGGCTCATTTCCCAGCAAGGATAAACATAATTCCAGGATTAACCCATTACTGCCCTTGTTTTATATTCAATTTCTTTAATAGAAATGGAGATAACTTCCTCTAATTCGAGACCCTGGGCCTTTAAAAGGTGGTGGTGCAGTAAGAAGCATCCTGAGTGTACATGTGTCCCCTGTGTTGCCATGTCTTTATTCCAGTGCAAAAACATGGACAGATGAGGGGATTAGATGAACTGGATTGGTGCGTGTGTGTATGTGAGAGAGTGTGTTGGTGTTTCAATCACACAACACATAAGCGCATCATGATGATAACTGTTAGAACGATAGAACTATTTCTAGGTTTGAAGGGTCGAACAGGTTGAGCCAGTGTCAGTGAAGATGATGTCAACAAAAGCGCATCTATGTTTCGCTCCTCAACATGGGCACTGTTACAGAAAATGTGTCATTCCTGAAGTATTAAATTCCTTTTGTGATGTGATGTATGTCACATGTATGTCACATGTATGTCACATGTATGTCACATGCAGACAAGAGCCTTGACAGTGGGTGATAGAAAGTTACCCATGGATCTAATGCAGCAGTCTTTCGACTTCCATATTCAGCTCTTTCTATCCGTGTGAGTTGTGAGGAGAACAACTCTTTGATACTATTGTGGAGCCGTTTGATTGATCACACCCTGTTGGCCCAGCAGCTGAGGTATTACAGCCAAAATAATCTTTTATTTGCAAGTCAAATCATCTTGATGGCTTTTGTTTATTTCTTTATCTGTGCTTTATGTAATGGCAGAGCGACTCCTCTGACGTATTAGCCAGTGCTGAGTCGACAGATCGGATCCATTACCCATCTCCTAATGCTGGGCCATCTTTCTTTCTGCAGCCATTTATCTCAGGCATCCTCGTCTAAAACTCAACCCCATCACTTGCGAAA